>JBCAUJ010000005.1:6578864-6628740 GCA_038406275.1 Cataglyphis albicans | reverse complement strand
TTTAATATATATATATATATATAAATGAAACGACGTTTCAGTATCGATTGTCAACAAGTGAGCTTTTGCACATGCATTTAAATATCTCATCTCCAATGTCACATCTATATTCGCATGCATCGAATAAAAAAATCAAAAACGGCGAATGTTTTTTCGACCCCGTCGATCCTTCCGATGTAATCATAATTTGATTTGAACCTTCTTAGATTAACGAAAGTCTCTTTTAGTTATTATAGATATTTATCACATCGAGCATTTATTATTCAATCCTGTGCACTATATTAAATATTATTATCGATATTGTGGAACGTCGTTTCGTATCGTGAGCTCAGGCGACAAATTTACATTAAATTTCATAAAGCGTGATTGAATTAAACTAATTGAGTGATTCGATCAAATAAGTCATTTCTTACTGGATAGACGTGGTTGATTAATCAACGATTTGATCGTTTCTCATAACGTCGCATAAAATCCTATATAAGCGAAGATCTAACAGTATAAAGATGATGAATATATCTTCCTCTTTTATATAATTAACACTTTACATTATGTTCTACGTTTCGTATTTAAAAAAGCGCGTTGCTAATCAACTATGCGTGGAAAAAATAATTTTCCTTTTCTACAACAATCTCTCTATAGAAAATAATTCTATATTTCTCATATATAACAATCTATTCTCTAGCAAATCGGGGGCCAACAGGATCGAATTACAAAACTTGCTTTAAATTTACTTTTACTATGTCTCGCAATAAGTCGCGTATTTTTCGTCTAATACAGTCGATGTTGCCTTGTAAATAATCTCTCGCTGTACGCAGAGAGTACATTTATATAATTTATACAAGTATTGTATATCTTATTTAAAGCGTTAAAATCGCTGTAACAACATTCGAAGCGACTACTAATGTCAGTCAATCGACTTGATCTAAAAATTTCTCATTCTTTGTTCATCCTTTATCATTTCATATTCGGAAAGAATTGAGAGATGAAAAAGAGAATTGATCTCTCGTATCGTACTTTAGGAAATTATCATTGATGAAATAGCGAAATGTAATTGTATTTAGCTAGTCATCTCTATAATATGTTAATGATTATCAATCTGGCAGACTTTAGACGTAGTTGCGTACTTTTTACTTTAAAAGCGAGAATTGTTCATTGATATAATTGTCGCTTTCAAACGAATATCGTTTTCGAGCATTAATTAAATTTACATAGTCGATAATTAAAGATTTCATTATATATATTCAATATTTTGATCCAGAACAATTTTAGTTCCATTCAATTCTATTTTCAAACTATTTCTTTGAGGTTCTATTAAAATGAGAACAAAATACATTAACTCACTAAAATCTGCATCTGATATTTAGTGCTTAAAATAGAATGTGAACATATAATTTAGACCTAAAGCAGTTTTTGCTTTTTTGCTTTTAATTTTCATTTAAATTCATAATACAGGAAAAAATTGAATCGTATAAATTTTATTTCTCCTTTTGTCAACATTGTTCTTTTTCTTTTAATTTTATTCAAGTTTCATCCAGATTCTATTCAGCTGTTCCAGGATTAATATTTCAAATTCATCCGAACAGCTTAGAAAGTGGATAATAATGATACATCTCGATTGTAATCTCGCGAGATCTTTTGCTTCTTTTTGACTTTTAGTTCGACTATCTTCCCAGACAAGTTCCTGGAGAGCATACACTATTCCTTCGTCGCTCGATAGGAACGTTTTGTTAATACTAAAAACGACGCTAAGAAATGCAACATTTGTCTCGTGCAAAACATTGATTTCCAGTATAAGAGGACGGAAAAATATGTGCAAAGTGTTTTCTTGCTAGACGCATATCGTCTCACTTAGATTTCTCAGTTCTGTATCTCATACGATTATTATATCTTACAATACGAGTCCCTTAAATGAGTGTGCCAGGCCTAAAACTGATATACTTATACAAAATAGGCATGTAAAGTTTTTGGTGTTCTTTTCAACAATTTTTTAACTTTCGGCCTGCACGTGTGATCCATGCAACGAATAATCAGCACGCGCGCGAATAAACTTAGAATCTCAAAACAAGAGTTATACGTTGTATAGCCGTTTTCATTTCTGTTTTCTCCAAATCGGAAATAGGTACATACTGATTCTAAATTTGAGCTTCTGTTATCTGTTACGGACAGTGACGCAACTATTTAAAAAAATGATCCCGCCAAAAAAAAGAAATTTAAGTTAAATTAAAGTTTCTAATTAGGAAACTTTAATTAGAGAGAAGTAGTACGAATTTTAGTCTGCAGTAAATATTGCTTACATAATAACAGGGGTTCACTAGAGAGTGATCTATTCAACTCTAGCTTTATTATTTTAATTTAAACCAAATTTTTTGATTGTATATTCGCTTTCCTTGAGATATCTTTTTATTTATCCAAATTTACTCTTGTGCGGGGAACCGGTAAAAAATAGCAGTTACGTCACTATCAATAATCACAGATCAATGCAGACTGTATTTCTGCTTGATCTAATCGTGTTATATATATGTACTACCAGCTAACAAGACGAAGCTCGGTGTACTCTTTGATTATCACTGCTTTTGCAAGCGGTAGTTGAGAGCACTAAAACCTGATGACCGACATTTCTGTGGAAAACTGCTCTACAAGATTGATTGGGCTTTCATTGCAATTATGAGATAGAATCGTGTTTTTAATAATTTCGTTAAAATTATTCCATTATATAAATTAATGCTGCCGGTGTTATATTTTATATTCGGTTTATTTTCATCGCAATTACCCCAGTTAAATAATCAGAAAGATATTTATGTTGCCAACTATATTCTGCAACTGGGCGACTAGACGTCTGTGTTTATATTATTTATTTCTTATTAATATTTATTCAAATATTATTCCTCAAATTTTTATACATTTATTGCTAAAGAAATTACAATAATCAAGATAAATCTTTGAAAAAGAAATATCTCGAAACGAGAGAGTCCCCGCTTTCGCTCTGTCCTTCAGGTCTCGTGCGACCTTGAACTCATTCGCAGAGATATCGGTCATCGTGTTTCGCGTGTCCAAAAGTCTTTGACTCGCGGCATGCGATAAGTCGCGCGCTTTCCTTCAGCGTCCGGCCCATCGCGTGCAGATACAGAGAAGGCATTTAGCACGGCTGTAGTATTATTGGCCGGAGCTGACGGACATAGTGTCGCTGCCGGTGGACGCGATGTCCGACAACGGCGGCGGCGCCGTCGATCTTAGCAACTCGTAATGGCCCCGCGGTATTCGTGGCACGGCATGCGGCGACATCACAATGGCGTTCACGTTCTCCGGCAATGGCGGAAACACGTTGTTCTGAAACTGACCGGACACGTTGCCGACTGGCTCGTAATTAGCCACCACGATTACCTTGCCGCTCCTGCTGTGCGCCTTGCCGACCCCGAAGTAACGGCTACTCGCCCATATCAGTTGAGTGAAGTGGCCTAGAAAGTGACGACACTTTTTTTATTTCTTTTTTCTTGTGTTAATTAGTTTCCGTAAAAAAGACAATTAGAAAGCGCGTATTTTCGATTAATTCCTGGAGTTAGAATTCAGAAATGCACGCGATTTCACTATTCATGTTTTACCTGCATTCACGTTGGCATGGAGAACGTCCGGTTCCTTGAGAAAGTCGTACTGCCTCACGGCCGAGTACCAGTAGGACGCGACTTCCTGTCCCGTGACATCGCCGGGTACGCCGCTACCGGGGCGACAATAAAGATTATGACCCACGTTGCGATCATTTCTGTAGTAGAACGTGTTCGTGTGCGCCAGATGATTTGCCCACGATTGAGCGTATTCGCATAACTGCAATGATACACATATATGTGATGACAAATTCGATAAAAAATAACTTTTTCGGACAAAAACAAGAAAACTCCTATAACATCTTAATACATCTTAAAATAGCTTTCTCCCTTGTGATTTTAACTGCAAATTTATCAAAATTGTGACATGATAGAACAATTTAAATACAGCGTCAAAAAAATTATGTGAAATGACTAATCTTGTTTACATATACAGGATGGATCCAAATGTTCCAATCAGACTTTGAGAATTTATATTTAATTCTGAACAAAAAGTTTCCTATTACAATGTTTCCACAACATGGATCGAAAAATGCTTCTGGTTCCTTTTATTGTTTTTTACCTGCGGCGACATAGTTAAGGGAGGTGCGTTGTGCCGTTGTCGATAAACGTTATGCCAACAAAGGCACTCGGTGATAAATTCGCTATCACGCCAATCGGTCTCCAGGTCGCTCCTATCGAGTGTGATACTCATCGGCCGGTTGCTGAGTATCTGCAAGAAAAAATTCGTAAAATGTGAGATCTCTGCGGGAACCCGCACGATAATTTTATTCCGATTTATGCGATAACATTGCACGCAATATCGCGTACTTATTCATCCTTGTGTTTTACATATTTAAGAGATTGTATTAGGAATCGAAAAATAGAATTATTTATTAACATGATGTGAAATTTTCGTTTAAACAAATAAAAATAACTATAAATGTTTTTCTTATAAAAAAATATAATTTTCTTATAAAAAAAATATAATTTAAAATAGTTTTCTTTTCTCAAAGAATCTTAAATGATACAGAGAGATAGAAAGAGAAGAAAGAAGATAATCAATTCCTAACAGCATTCGTATCTTTTCGCTCTACTTCGTGGAAAATAATTTCATACGAATAGCTAAGATGCTTGAAAGTTTGCCAAATTAAAAATTTGAGTAAACAGATCAATGATGCGGTTTTTCAAGAGTGTATTTGGCGACAGGATAACGTATAGGAACCGAGATATCAGTGTGCCGCTCCTGAATCTAAAGTATCGACCCAAGTACTTTGCGCGCGTGCTCCTTTACACTTTTGATTTCGTATTCCATTTCGAAAACAGTCGTATCACAACGAGCAAGCCAAGGACATAACGGAAATTATATTCCGCGAACTTGAGACGTATCCGAGACGTAGCGCGTTCGTGTAGTTGTTCAATGTTTCCCAAGTTTGTAAGGAGATGCGATCTCACAGTTGTTTTTAGCAATTTTATTTCGCAATTTTTATATTCTTTAATAATAATATAGAGTTAAATTATTTTTAACAAAATATGATAATTTATATAATATATTTAGATTGAAAATATGTTTTCGAAAATATGTACACCAAAAAAGATTTAATCCACTTTGAATTTAATATAAAAAAAATTACTTTTAAAATATAAAAATAATATAAAAATTATTTTTAAATAATTTTTATTCAATAAATTAGAAATCTAATGGTGTATTAAATATCATTATATATATTAAAAGAAAAAAAAAAATAAATTTTGATTTATGACTTTAAATAAATTTGTGTGGCAACGTTATATTTTAGATTAAGGTTTTCTTTTGCAAAATAATACTATTTTAAATTATCACGATTTTCGGATCGCCTACCTTTTTCAAAAGTTTCGGCCGATTATCAAGCTGTTGTTGAATTTGTTCGTAATTTAGCGAGGACGAGGTAGATACAACCGGATCGACGATTCTCTCCGCCTTGTACAATTTACTTTGTTCTACTCTCTTCCTGAGATTCTCCAAGGCCTTCGCCTCCTCGCGCTTCCTGGATGGCGGCCAGTTTTCGCTCGAGGTGTGGATTATGCTGATTCCGGCACATGGTGAATCCTGATGAGCGCAATTAACATATTCATGGATTAATTCAGTTTTTTTTTTTTTTTATAGATCATCGTAATTTTATTTTTTTTTGTGTTATTTGTAATATTTTAATTCTTTTTTATCGTAATGGATTCGATTGCCTCGGAAAAATTTTGATCTTAAATTCTCCAAAATCTCTTTTGCTCCAAAATGTGAGAAAAAGAGATTATAATTTAAAAGATTATTCTTTACAATATCAAATTTTATTATATATTTTTTAAGAGTATAATTGGATTTTTCTATCAAATTTCCAAACTATAATAAAATAAATTTATATAAAATAACGTAAAATCACTGTTGCAATCATTGTTGCAATGTAATATTAATAAAATAAATAAAATCATTAAACTAGCATTTATGTAATCTGATGTAATACGCAGCGCTTCCCGTAATAATTTTAAATAATAATTGTTTAAAACAAATATAACAACAAATCGACGGGTAAATATTAAATATGATTTTTAGATAATGAATTTTTAAATTATAACAAAAAGAAAGATTAATATCTTTGAATTTCCATTTTGTCCAAGCGGTTTTCTGATCTCAAGATTCGCGAATAGTTCTCTAATTAGCGTCAAGTGTTGAGCGTGCGAATTTTACATTCTTGAAATCCTATGTTTAAAGTTCCGCAATTATGTATATGACTGCCTCTTGGACAATCAGAATCCCGATTGAGATGAAGTCGCGTCTCTTCGGATCCTCACGGGAACTGCTAAGGACCGACCTTGAGGTGATTACTGTTGGAAAAATTGTAGTCCAAATTCGCGGCCTGGCTGAGCAATCTTCGGCTCACGGGGCATCGGTTGCGATTGATCATCTCCTTCTGCATCGCGTATTCGATGAAATAACTCTCGTATTCGTTGTCACGCTGCGGCAGGAGTTCCGTCGTCTCCTCCGCTGTGCCGTACGCGCGGTTCACCTCGCGCAACTCCATCGCAGATAAGAGGAGCCTCGCAGCTCCAGCCGCGATCCGCGCTCAGGCCAGACCGAGCGCATACTGACTGCATATCCAGATCCAGCCAGTCCACAATATCGTACAATGCGGATATCGTACGTTTGCGCGCCAAGCTCTCGGCCATCTCCTCGCAAACGATGGAAACTGAATGAAGCATATATCGCGATAAAAAAATAAAAAAATTAATGAAACGACATACATGAGCGTATTATGCTATTTAATGATGTTCGCTAAATCTGTTCGATTTATATTTTTCCACAAAGCGACATGTTGGACAAGTTCTATTGTAATAAAAATTAAATGTTTTAAAATTTTCAGACTTTAAAAAGAAATTTATGTCGACTGTGATTAAGATATATTTATGATTAAATATAATTTATTGGGAAAAAATTGCAAATTAGATATTGAAAATTTATATAAAATAGTTTTTAATTATGTTTATATTCAAACGTAAAAAATTTTTAGATCGCCAATGTATATCAAAATTGACAAATTTGAAATGGCGAAATAATATAAATGTCAAAATTTATAAATGTTTAAATTTTTGTAAAATTTTTATATACATTTTGAATAATCATGATTATTTTAATTTAAATAGTGCATCGATGAGCTTAATAAATATTTATCAAGTACAGGTACATGGCAAAATTCTCTTGCTTTCAGAAATGGATCGAACATTTGTATTATATGCAATGTCATGATTCTCAATGATTTATATAATCCGCAATTTTTCGGCAATAGATCCCATATTTAATGAATATTTTATATTAATCTATAATCGCGATATAACAAATATCTTTTGAGAGGACCAAAAGTCCACAATACATTTAATTTTGTATGATTACAATAAAACTTTTCCATTATATATCATAGCTATAATATAACAAAATACATTAAAATGACAATAATTAGTAACGTTATTGTGTTCCAAAAAGTTTTTCGTTAAACTGTGTAATTTTTAAGTCTACATAAATTGAAATTAAATGTAGTTAAAACAAAAGAAGTTAGTAAGGTGGAACTATTTCAAAAAAGACAAGTATCAATTCAAAAAATCACAGGTCTTTTTCATCTATATGTGACTGAAAAGTTAGCCATAGTCACTGAAAAGTTTTTTAATTATTTAGATGTGACAATCCAGAAAAAAATACCAGTTATAATAATTTTCTAGAAAGTCTTACAAGCATTAAAAATAGAGTATGATAAAAAGCCGCGTTTTATTATTTAAAATATATATTCATGAAATCAAGTATAAATTAAATGGCAAGATAAAACCTCACGTATTTGTAAGTTTGTTATTTTTTATTTTACAGAAGTACATTAATCTTGGCTAGCATCCACATTTTCAGTTTGAAGACCCTTAAACGTTGCAACAGGTATATATGTGACGAGGGTATAAAGCTTGTTTGCAGAATCCTCGTCATCATTTCTTCTCCTGCTTAATCTTACACGAACTCTGAAGGGAACATTCCTAAAAAATAAATAAATGATATAAAAAATATTGCAGAATTATTTTATTTTCATATTCTTCTGTCAACAAAGAATCAATATTTATCGTAACAAATTTACACATAAATAAAAAGTAATCTGATTCAAAAATTTTATTGTATCTCAAATAATATTTGATAATAAAATACTAACTAAAGCAAGAAATTACAATTAAGAGCAAGGTTTTCTTCCAATACCATTTTCTACTCTTACTATAAATTAATGTTTCACAAAAACTATAATAAATTATAGTAGTTTATTATCAAATAATTATTGATTATTATCATTGACAAATTATAATCAAATATTTTAAACATGTATAAAATTCTTCAATTCAGATTTTATCGACAGCTTACCTGATGCCTTTGGACCACAACTGCTTGTTGAGACGTGTATCTATCCTAACATCAGGCGTTCCCATTTGCTTCTCCGCAAACTTTCTAATTTCCTTGATGGCTCGTGGAGCACGTTTCTTGAATCCAACGCCATGAAGACGCTTGTGAAGATTCACTGTATATTCACGAGTCACCACCTCGTTGATAGCACTTTTTCCCTTCTTTTCAGAAGATTTAGCCATCTTTTTTACCTAGTTAGTAAAAAAAATTATAAATTGTACAAATAAAAAAACATGTGTAAGATGAGACATATATATTCAAAAAATGAATATTCTATGAAGGAAAAAAAATTTATGATAAAAATCTTAACAAAGTAAAAGATATAACAACTATTTAAAGATATAAAGAATTATTAATTTATTACAAATACTATGTAGAACACAGTACATAATATATTATAGTAACAAGTAAAATCTGTCATAACGACCAACAACAAACGTATCCCATGTATCACATGTTCAACGCTAATTAACGGTGGAAAAGGGTAAATACGACAATTACTTCAATATTAATTGGTGAAAAGAAGATCTATTGAATAGAATTTTGTAGAATCTAAATGTTTGTGAAGAATCTATCGTAGGATGTTTACGGATTATAAATTAAGGAAAATCATCACTACCTCTTCCACTTACAGCTAGGTGAGAAAGAGCAGGAGATGCAAAAAGTGAAATAAAAGAAGGGAAACTTCTTCTGAGAAAAGAAAGACAGCTTCAGCGACATCTGTATTAGATCCAACATGAATTAATACACGAGATTGCGTTCCAAAATTTACTTTCTGATTGACCAATCAGGACAAGAGAAACAAAAATTATTCTATCCTGATTGGTCAATCATACGCTACTCTGACAAGTAAATTTTCGAACACAATTCTCGATCGAGTTCTCGAGATTGCGATGGTTGATAGCTTCGAGGACGCGCTCGAAGAGAGAGAGAGAGAGAGGGAGAGAAATACATAGTTCTCAGTTCTCATCACACATTAACCTGCGATGTCGAGTTGATCGTTTAATTCCCATTTGATTGATGCTCGCGGAGGCCCTTTTTAAATAAAACGGATCAGAGCACTAAATATGGCCAGCAAAATATGGCATACAGAATTGTGGAAGTCATGGGATAAACACGGAAGAAACGATTTGTAAGTGGTGTTGTTGGCGCGTCGCCTGGTCGACGCGATCGACACGGTGCATTGCTGGTTCACGAAAACACTTATCTACTCCTGTTAACTCGCTCTCTACTGAAGACTTAATTTGTCAATTCACGCATGTTTGCAGCCTCAAGCTAATCAAGCACAAATTTAAGGAAGGCAACGCACCAGGTAATATATTTCGCCGCCGAGTATATCTTTTATTATAAAGCGCTTAAACTAGCACGTCGATCTGAACCATTGTTGTTTCTTCGCGGCAAACATGTAGTCCGTTTCCTACTCCAGTTCCTAAACATATATTGTTTCAAAATTTTATATATTTTTGAAATTTTCTGATTTATATGTGACCATTAACTCTTTTTTTTCTTTTATTTTACTTGTTTTGAATATTTCATATATTTTAAATAGGAACGAGAGAGGATAGTTCTCTGAAAATATCTGCAATCTTGCAAATTTTTTTTTATTATTATTATTATTTTTTTGTTTATTTTTAATGCCCTTCTCACATATTATGTTGCCTTTATAATTATATTGCTTTTTATATGTAATTGCAGCTTTGATGAATAGAATTTTATCTTTTGATTTATAGAATGGAAGCGCGGATTATACGAATTAATATCAAATGGAATCCATGGGAATGTAAAAAAGGACAGTGTAGTACAGACATTAGGTGAACTTATGGTATGGCAAAATTTTTTTTTTTTAATTACTATTTTTTAATTTTGATAATTTTTTTATAAAGAATTATCAAAATTACAAATTGTTAAACTGGAATTATAATGATATTAACTTATAAAATTTATTTGTAGAATTTTGATGGTGCAATACCATCTGCAATAGTAGATATATTTACTTTAATTGATGCAGAAGCACATAATGAAGAAAGGAACAATTTTTACTATATTGTGAAAGAATCTGAAAAGGTATGTTTACATTTTTTATATATATTTATATTTCATATCCTAATTTTAAAAACCCATCGAAAAATCATTGAAAAGAAGAAATATTAAAAGAAGTATATACCAAAAATAGATTTACTATTTTATCGAAGCAAGGGTTCTTATACTCTAAACTTCTTCTATTTCTTTTATTTTTCACAGTTTTTGACCGACAGAATATTGAAAGAACGTTTAGAGATTGAAACTTTGCAAGATGTAGGAACATTAAAAAACAAAAATTTTCAAACCAAGTTTATAAAAGTGAAAACAAAATTATAGTAAGTATTTTCACATCAACGTACAAAAATTCAATCTATTTTTGTAAAGACATGATTTAAAGAGATCTCAACCATTTTTTTGCAGTTATAAGCAGAGAAAATTTAATTTATTTCGTGAAGAGAGTGAGGGTTATTCCAAGCTCATTGTAGAATTAAATCAAGAACGTCCAGGCAATGAAGTAGCCTCGACACTGGAAATTGTTAAATCTCTTATTGGTAGGAATTTCTTAATTTTTGCTATTGGTCACATACAAATATTGGTGTTTTGAAAAATTGTTGTGTTGCAGAAATTGCAAAGAGAATAATCGAAAGTACAAAATGTTGTCTCCTTACAGGTTATTTTAATCTTGATCCTAATAGAGTACTCGACATCTTGCTAGAAACTTTTGAAAACCGACCGCAAGATGATGCTTTATTTATTCCCTTAATACGATCGTACATGAGTGATCAACAGGTACTTTGCGAGGTGTTAGGGTTTAAATACTGCTCCACTGTCGACGCTACGCCATTCTCGCTGCAAAAGGTCACCGCGCTTATGCTGCAGCACAATGTCATTAAACTGGACGACATATTACCTTGGCTAGTGCCAGATGATAAAACTATCATATTAGATCACGAACAGGCGATGAAGCAGGCTAAGGAGTATGTGCGAAAATTAAGTGTGATTTCAACAAAGGACAAAGAAGACGTTGTGGAAGAGAAGGACAATGCACAAGTAGCAAGCAAAAAAAATTTTATTAATTACTCATTGTGTCGCAAATTTGAGCTTAGCTGATTATTATTTAATGAATCCAAGAGTTTTGTCTTATAAGTTTTTGCGCAAAATTTATTAATTGTGTATTAATTCTCTATAGTTAAACTTTTTTTAAAATTGGAAATGAAAAATCTAACAATTTGAAGAATATTGGGCTTTTTTTTTAATGTAAATGTAATATATATATATATATATATATATATATATATATATATATATAATTTTTAAACAGATATATATATATATATTTTATAAATTTAAAAATTAATGAAAATTAAGTTTTGCGCAAATATTTTTATGTAAATATCCAAATAACAATTTTCAACTTTTTAATTAATAATTTAATAATTTGCTAAGCTGAGTTTATTAACCAATGATTTGCTTGTTAATTATTAACTAATTTTTTGCAAAAATACAATATATCATTCTTTTTGTATCATTTTAAAGGACAAATATGCGAACAATCAAAAATTTGTATTATGCGAAGCCCTTCTGGAAATCGGAGCTTGGGAAGTGGCACAAAGCTTATTCAATCGTTTGCCAGATTGTTGTTTCACTGATCAACGTCCCATAGCTTTAGCATTGTGTAAAATGATTCAGGCTCTTATTGAACCTGTGTATAGGAAGTAAGCCATTAATGTTTTTTTATGTTTATCATTTATTTTTAGAAGATAATTTGTAGAAAAAATTATAGTTGAACAAAAACTGTATGTTATACTAAAAAAATGTTATATTTTTAACGATAGCTGTTCTACTAACGCTCTAAGTTTGCCTGAATCACAATTTTTAAATTCTTCTAGACATTGCATCGTTTCTCCTAAATTGCCGGGTCGTAAAGTGCCTCCCTTAAAAAGCGCTCTCGCACCGCCACTGATACACGATTTGGAGGATATTCACGAGCACTTATTGCCGATGTTGATCGTGCTTGGACCGAATCTACACCATGATCCTATTCTAATGTATAAGGTGATGAGGCTGTGTCATACTGCTATCAAGCACTGTCCTCTCGATGCGGGCAAACAGCCGTTGAACAAGAATTGCAGCCTATATTACGATGTATTGACAATTCTCGACGTCGCACTGCTACCCTCGCTTTCTTTCATGGACTGCAATTGTTGCGTCGCTGAGGAATTGTGGAACATTTTAAAATATTATCCTTATCAAAATCGTTATTGTTTATACGCGCGCTGGAAGAACGACACTCCGTTACAGCATGCAGCTCTGTTACGGAAACGAGCGGATGCCCAAAAGAAAATCAAGTCTATCATGAAACGCGTAAGCAAAGAGACGATCAAGCCGGTCGGCCGATCGATAGGGAAACTTACGCATTCTTCACCGGGTGTATTGTTCGATTACGTTCTCATACAGATTCAATTATACGACAACCTTATAGGTACATATAGTGCGCGCAACTAATGGAGCGACAAACTTAATTTTGAAAAAAAAAAGAAATGACTGACATATTGCATTATACGTTTCAGGGCCTGTAGTAGACTCCTTAAAATACTTGACAAATATTTCGTACGACGTGTTAGGATACTGTCTTGTGGAGGCATTAGCAGGTGCTGACAGGGATAGATTTAAACACGACGGCACTAGTATATCTTTATGGTTGCAATCTCTGGCTTCCTTTTGCGGAGCAATATTTAAGAAATATAACATCGAATTAACAGGATTATTACAATATGTAGCAAATCAACTTAAAGCTCAAAAGAGGTATGTTCCATACATAATTAAATTTTATGCATACAAAATATTGCAGTAAGTTTTTTATTTAATTAATAAATTTATTATATTTAAAATATTATATTGTATATAATATTTTAAAATCTGTCTCCAGCCTAGATCTATTGATATTGAAGGAGATAGTACAAAAAATGGCTGGTATCGAAGCAGCCGAAGAAATGACATCTGATCAATTAGATGCAATGGCGGGTGGTGATTTGTTGAAAAATGAGGTAAATCTTAACATTATTCGAATACAATATTGAACGCAAAACATTGCCGAAAATAATATTGTACGCACAAATTTTGATACAAATTACTTGCCTTATGTAAAAATATTATTCTTCAAGGCTGGTTACTTCAGTCAAGTTCGCAACACGAAGAAATCTTCACAGCGTTTGAAGGAAGCTCTCGCTGAGCACGATCTCGCAGTCGCCTTATGCTTGCTGATGGCACAGCAGAAACACTGCGTCGTTTATAGAGAGACGGATAAATCTCATCTGAAACTCGTTGGTAAGTGGAATTGTACATGGAAAGTAGCATTAAAAAAAAATTTTATTGTATCATTTTTCTCTTAATTATTTTATTTTATTTTTATTTTTCACATCTATAACAGGCAAGTTATATGATCAGTGTCAAGACACACTGGTACAATTCGGAACGTTTTTGGGGTCAACTATGACAGTGGACGAGTATGTGGAGCGACTGCCTTCAATTCATTCTATGCTCCAGGATAATCACATACACTCGGATGTTGCATTTTTTCTGGCAAGGCCAATGTTCGCACATGCCATAAATGTAAGTGAACCACTTTCAAATTTTCCAAAACATTCTAATATTTCTTTAACCTAATAGTTTTAACTATTAAAGAATTACAACACTGATAAACCACTTTTTCGAATTTTATTTCAAAAATATTTAAATATTATAATTTTATTTGTTAATTCAACATGTATTTTTATGCTATAATTTTGATTTTATCTTTGAAGATAAAATATGATGCTCTTCGTAAAGCCGATCCGAATTATAAGAAAATGTCCACGGCTATGAAACAATTGAAATATGCGGAAGCCGCGCAAGCTGTTATGGCACCCGTCGCTCAGTCAGTCAGACCGTTGCACCCTCTAAAAGTATGGGAGGACATATCACCACAATTCTTAGTCACATTTTGGTCTCTGTCGATGTACGATTTGTATGTGCCAGTGGAAAGCTATCAAAGGGAAATCAGCAAGTTGAAGCAACTCGCGACACAGACGGCCGATTCCAAAGATATGGTAACGCGATATTAGCAAATTTAGCATTTTATTATGTTACTTACAATACTATATGTGACAATAAGATGATTCGTTTTAAACTTAAGAAAATACTTTTCTCTTCTCTTCTTAATTTAAACTGAGAATGATGCTGGTTTTTAGAATTTAAGTAAAGGAAAAAAGGAACAGGAAAGATATACTACTTTGATTGAGAAGCTACAGGATGAAAAGAAGAAGCAAGAGGAACATGTTGAGAAAGTATTTGCGTACCTGAGGTAAAATTGCTGCACATAATTTCTATAACACATAATATGATTCTCATATAATTATATATATGATTATAATATTTCATTAATTCTGATAATTGTACGATTGTTATTAACTTGTAGACAAGAAAAGGATACATGGTTCTTGTCACGAAGCGCCAAGTCTGCAAAGAATGAGACGATAACGCAATTTCTGCAGTTGTGCCTATTTCCGCGGTGTACATTCACAACTGTGGACGCCATGTATTGTGCGAAATTTGTACATACCATTCATTCCCTGAAGACTGCAAATTTTTCAACCCTGCTTTGCTACGATCGTGTAAGTCACTCCTAGCTGATATTAATGATTAGGATTTTATTGATGTATGAAATATTCTGAAAAATTATATTTCAAAATTTTTGTTAGAGTATAATTTTTGAAGATATCATTAGATACATAAATTTAGTTTGTTAGTTTTTATTTTTTACAATAAGTTATTTGACTTTTCAGCTTTTCTGTGATATTACATATTCAGTCACTTCATGCACAGAGAATGAAGCAAATCGATATGGCAGATTTTTGTGCGCCATGTTAGAGACTGTGATGAGATGGCATTCCGAGAAAGCCATATTTGATAAGGTAATAGAAATACAAATTAACAAATTACTTTGTTTCTTAACATTTCAAAAGTTATTTTTGAAAGAGCATCACGCTTTTTTATGTAAATATTAATTCTAAAATATATATTTGTCTTCTATTAATTGGAATGTGTTTTTTTTTGCATAGGAATGCAGTAATTATCCCGGATTCGTGACTAAGTTTCGCGTGAGCAATCAATTTTCCGAAGCGAATGATATGGTCGGATTTGAAAACTACAGACATGTGTGTCACAAGTGGCATTACAAAATCACAAAGGTGCAATCTTAGAAATATGCTTGCAATCTTAGAAATATTATTATTTTTAATAAGAAGAAGATATTTCAATGCTGGCAATAATTCTACTCCTATATAATTTAATCTTTCTTTTTTTTTTTTACAGGCTATTGTAGTATGTCTAGATTCTAAGGATTATGTGCAAATAAGGAATTCTTTAATAATATTGATCAAGATATTGCCACATTTTCCTGTCTTGGCAAAACTCTCTCAGATCCTTGAACGAAAAGTAGAAAAAGTGAGAGAGGAAGAGCGTGGTCAACGTCAGGACTTGCATGTTCTGGCTACATCGTACAGTGGACAACTAAAGGCTAAAACTCCCAATATGATACGCGAATCTGATTTCCATCATGTGGGCGACAAGGTTAAATTCTTGATAATTAGTTTACAACATAAATATCAAGTATCAGAAATTTACAATTTTTTTTTATTAGTTTGTTTTATTTTTAATGTTAAATTATTTTCTAAGAAATTACATGATAAAAGTGTTTGAGATAACTGTTGCTTATATTCATTTGTAGACTGGAAAGATACCAGATACTGCGAATAATGATACAAACGAAAAGGTTAGCAATGGAGTAGCAACGAAAGAAAATAATGGAGACACTCGGCCTGAAAAAGAAAATAAGGAGCAACGAGAAAAACGAAGTTCGTCCAATCAAACGCATCAGTAAGAACAATATATTTAAAAATATCCATACATCTCTATCATTACATCAAAAAGTTTAATACACACCTATCGTACTTCATTATACATTTATAACATCATATTAGAGAACTTATTTATTTTAGAAATATTTAATTATTAAATATATTCTCTTAGTCTTTGCACAGTCTTTGTCTTCAATGATTATATTTATCTTAGTTTTGGAGGAAATATAAATTATTAAGAAATAGCTGTGCATAAAAACATATAAACATTCAAACTGAATATTTTCTAAAATTTAATCATTCACTGTACAGCAGTATGAATTCTTTGAATAGTGAAAACTCTGAAAAGTTCAGGAAGAAAGAAGATAGTAAGGATGTCTCAGAAGCAAAAGAAAAATATATCAAGAAGGAAGAAGTGAAAGACGATGAAGGATTAGACAAAAAGGATCGTAAATATTATAAGGTAGGTTCATATGTTAATAAGGCTGTGTTATGTTTTTCATGGAATAAGCTACCGAGAAATTACAAAATGGATAATTCGACTTTTAAATTAAATATGATAAACATAGAACTCTAATGTTTTTCAATACTTGAATAAACAGATATTCAAATTTTATGTTCATCTTTTGTCTTATAATCCAATATTTAACTTTTTTCTAATTAATTAACGTACAATTAATTTTAATATAAATTTGGCATTTTTAGGAGGAGCATTATTATAGCAGTGGTATAGATAATTTAGACCGAGATCTTTCCAGTGTGTCAAATAGTAGCGCTAGTTCGGGACCGACGCAAGAAGGTCCTGAGAGAGGTTTGTATTATAATTAAAATAACAATCAAATACATTGAATATATTTCTAAATTATGGAAGTATATATGTGTATGTGTATTTCATTATTTATTTATTTATCTGATATCATTTTATAAATATTTTTTAAAAATATTATTAATTACTTTTATACACATATATAATTATGTATTGATACAATGTATTCTAATATTAAGTTATATTCAGTTTCAGATGCAAAAAGAAGAAAAGTAGAAAGTGCCCCAAAGGTGATTACGCAATCTATACTGTATGTTACAATCTCTTTTTTCATCTTTCTTTACATAAATATTTTTGTATCTAATAGGAAGGGAGACGTGCGGAGGCTGTCCTTGATAAAAAAGAACGTTCCAGCAAAGGAAAAACGCGTGATGAACAGAAGGAGCAGCGTAGAGAAAAGAAACAAGGACGGAAAAGGGTAATTATCATTTTTATAATTATACTGTATAATAACAGTGTACTGTACAATTACAGTATACAATAATATCACGCACACATACAATTTGAATCTCAGTGCCATATACATACTATTGTTAAATAATATTATAATAATGCAGGATCGGACGGAAGAATCTATGGTAATTACCGAACAAAAGCGGAGGAAAGATGATGAGAGAGGTTTGTAACTATTTTTAATTCTTATTATATAAAATACGAAATATATAAAAAGCAAATATATAATAGAATATATAAAATAATAAATGTATGAACCTATATATCAAAGAAAACATTTGGAACAAATATATTGAAATATGGGTATTTTTTTGTCAGCCAAAAGTACGCATCAGAACGGTGACATTCCTGAACATAGAGAGAAGCATCATTACAGTAAGGTTAGTAGCATTAATCGACATTTTTTTATAACAATGCTATAGTAACAGTTACATTTCTGTTAGTAATCGACATTTATTTTCTGTTTTGTAATAAGCTTTAGTTTTTTCATATGGTTAATTCTATATTTTCTAGGAGCAATTATTTCTGATATCACATTTCTATTGTTCCTCCTACACTTTTTAAAATTTTGTTCTCAAAATATGTCATCCAGAATATCGGGACTAATAAAAATAAATTTATATATTATTTTATAATTTCTATTATATATTCTGGTATCCATAGATGCACTGTGAATGCTAGGTTTGTAAATTTGCATGTAGCGCTTTATAATCAGTTATTAGTCTATTTTATAAAAGAATGAGAAACCAAGTCATTATTTTCTTAACATCTTCCTATATTACTTGACTTCTCATAGTTGATAAAGATGTCTACTACAAGTATGTTAAAAGGACGAAATGGACGGCTATAAGAAAAGAAAAAAAAAAGAAAAAAAAACTATCAAGTGTCCCCAATGTCGCAAGAAATCACGGCATTCGGGAAATTTATTGAAGAATGTATTTTCAGGAAAAATCTCCATACGCAAAGGATCGTCCACACGAACGCGAAGGACGCGAAAGCCGTGACAAACAATATCCTTTTCTATACATTTTAATACAGAACTGCTTAGCAATGTTACAAATAATGTTCCCATTTTTTTTGCAATTAGATAATTTTGATAATATACTCACACACGTGCAATTTGATATATTAAACATTGTAACTAATTAAGTGTTAAAATAACTTATGCACCATATACATAGAGTGAATCATACAATTATTGAGTTGAACATTTTCTTTCTCACTTTTATATCAAAAGATTCAATATTTCTATCAACATGATTTTCTTATAAATATATAAGTTATGTTCATTCATTGGACTTTTTTATTGGTTATAGATGATAATAACATTTGGCAATAATTTAACACTTAATTAATTTATATCAATGTTCGTTTTTTCCTCTTTTTTTGTATACTAAAAATTTGTAATTTACGTATTTTGATAACTTTTTAACGAATTTTTTTTTGGTATCTTTTTGTTATCTTCTTTTTTTTGGAAGAAAAAAAAAGTCCTTAACTGCTCAATAACTGTATGATTTATCCTGTGCACGAAAAAGCACAATAGCTTGGTATGATCCTTAATTCAAGTGCACTAGAAGGAGTTCAGATCCAAAAAGAAGATGATGTACAACAATCGAAGGGAGCTCGACTTAACATTTTTTATGCTATGTTTGATGTTGCATGTAATGAACGTAGAATTCGAAATAAAGCAAAAAAAGATAGTGGATAATTTGTATATTAATGTTTTAAAACATCCAATTTTATATAAAATAAATTATCTAAATGTCCGATAATTTTTGGTACATGTTTTTCAATTCAGTCTTTTTCTTTCTTCAAGAATGGACGGAGATCGCGCAAGTGTAATATACGCAAAGTGCATTCGCAACAATCGTCAATTGTGCGTGCATATGATAACGATAAATAAATAAATAAATTAATTTTATAAATATTGTAGAATGCTCTATTCCTGCTACGATGTGTTGATGAAATTGGAAAAATATTTATCAGCTCTCAAGCTCTCTTCTTCTAGGCGTTTCAATCGCATTTTCGCATCTTTCAAAATATCCTCTGTGGAACTGCTCTCGCTGACGATCGTTGCGTTCGCATTGACAGCTTGAGTAACAGAAGCTGGTATTTCGATTCCAATTAAACGCGCTTCCTCCAGTTGACGCGACAATTGCACGCTGCGCAGCGTGATCTCCTCTATCCTCAATCGTTGTTCCTGCACGAGATTCGTCAATTCCAGTTTCTCCTGTTGCAGAATTCTGCACTCGTCTATAATCGCATGACTCTCCAGATCAGTTTGTACATGAATGTCCCTAACATTGTTCTGAGTGCATTGATTTGACGCGCTTTGCGGCATCTCTTTTTGCATTTTAACAAGTTCTCGTTGTAATTTCTTCAAACCGCCCTCGAATTTCTTATAACTATCCCGTTCTCTCTGTAATCTGTAAAAAGAAAAAATCATTCAAGATATAAATTTCAAACAGCTAACTTAATCAGAATAAAATATTATTAATTTTCTATTAATAATTTAATAATTTTATTTTTTTTATTTTTATAATGCAGAATACCTATTAGCTTCTTGCGTTAAGAAATTCTGTTTCATAGATAGTTCCATCTCCTTCCGCAAGATGAATTGTGCATTGCTGTCTTTCTTTTCATTCAGCTGCTTTTCTTTCAGTATCAAAGATTGCATTAAATTCTAAGTACATGAACAGAAAAAAAATAATACAAGAGATATTTATATATTACTAGAGGGCATTATTTTCTATTTAGATCTTTCTTTTCTCAATAAAAATTATCACATTCAATAGTTAATAAAATTTGAAAAAAAAATCGATTTATTGTTAACAAAATACTTGACAAGTATTTGATAATATTTAATAATCTTATTAACAAACTATTTGAATCTGTCGTTAAACGATAATGATATGTAGGACATCTTGCATTAAATATATATAATAGAAGAGAGATATTTTACCTGAGCCTCTGCTACTTTTGTATTTAACAAACTAAGCTGATGTTTGATGACAGAGGCTTGCTGCTTTAATTTGCTCTCTTTCGTTTTCAGTTCATCATCGTACAGTTGTTTCTGTTGCATAATTTTCTTCCTTGCTGCACGCATTTTCGTCATGTCTGCAAGGTTTGCTTCCAGAACCAAATTAGCTTGCGTTTGCTTGTCATACAAGGGATTTTTAACCGAGGACTGAGTGTTGATCACAAGTGAAGCTATAGAGCTTAAAATGGATAGCAACAACGGTGCTTCAGTATTCATGTAATTTGATATAATATATTGGCCCTCGGGCCTGTTTGGATCAATGCCCAATGTTTCCAGAGTATGTACTATGTAATCACTTTGCAACTTATTGCTACAACTACCTCTGTCATTGTCATTAGAGGAGCCCTGTGGTATGCTGTTGCAAAAGTTTACCAAGAGTGGTACTTCGCTAGCAAATATCGACAGAGTGAAGGAATAATTGTGACTAAACAAATATTCGGCTATTAACATATCATAAACATATTGTTTTGCTGATTTCGCCTCTTTATTCTTACACAGAGTCAGATCCTTATGCTTCAAAGCATTCACCAAGTTTTGGCGCAGGTGTGTTCTAATGTTAGATATAATCCCACACTTCTCAAACCTGTATAGAAAATAAAACAGATGATTAATTAAATATGAATGATTAAAAATATAGAGTTATGTCTGTACACATCACATGTTATATATTAAAAACATAAGTTGGTTTATAAATTATAATTACAAATTGTAATGTATCATGTGGAATATGATCGATTTTAAATGGCATTAAAAATAAAAAGCATTGCTTGGAGAATTGGAAAAACATAAAGATAACCTTGATAAATTTTCCATTTTATCGCACAAAATCGAATGTGATATACTATTCGTACACATTTTATGTATTTACCATGTATACACGGTGGAGTAATAATCACCATCCATTTCGATTAAAAGAAATACACGTACCGCAATAATATAATAATTATGTGACAAAAGAAACGTATATAAATACACAGGACGCTCAAACTTATTGATACTTTGACGCAATACCCGCCATTTTCAATCGATAAATAAGAATATTATTTTATCGATTATGTTTGTGATCGAATTTACCGACTATTGGCACAAATTATCGAACAAAACGATTACCTGTTAATGACACCGGAAATAAGTTGCGCTGAAAGTTCAAATAATTTTTTAATGAACAACAGCTCGAATGATTAACTTACTTCCGGTATTGATGGCCGACTTATTTTGACCCGCTTCTTATTAAGATTGGACCAAATCGATGAAATACGAAGAAAAAGAAGATCGAAATACAAACATCGTAATTAAAAGGTATAAATATACATATTTCAATCGATTATAACGAGAATTTTGCAATTAAAATAATGTCAAATCTAACATTATTCGAATGGATGCATAATACAATTTTGTTTCTAATGTTTCTAATTAAAAATATTCGAATAATGTTTGATATCATTTTTATCTCAGAAATCTCATTAAACCTATTAAAATGATTAAAAGAGAATATAAAATATAAAAAATTGCAAATTTTAGTTTTTATTAAAATTAATGCAGCTACTGTAACTTCTTTTTGATAATAACAAATTATATCGAAATCTTTAAATATAACATCATTAGCCGAAGATATTTTATTAGTCTCGGAAATATCGTTTATTTAGCATTTACGGTTGTTTTTCAGGCTCGGGAATTGATGAAAAATAAATGCAAAAGTTTTTAACGAAGAGAAACAGAGAACGAAGAGAAACAGAGAGAGAGTGAGAAAGAGAGAGAGAGAGAGAGAGAGAGAGAGAGAGAGAGAGAGAGAGAGAGAGAGAGAATAGAGTAGAAGAAGATGAGAGAAAGGGAGGATGGGCCGATACAGAGAGAATGGGAAAACTAGATTCATTAGCACGACATCAGTGCAGCTGCGGCCAAGCCAAAACCTCCTCGGCTCTGTATTCTTGACTTAGTGGTTTCCGGCGAGTAATTATTGCCCGAAATCTCTCTCTCGAAAGGGCGAAAATCCGCCGTTGAAAGGCCACCGGGGAATAAAGCGATAACAAAGAACGTCGATTTTCTTCGTTTTCGATGAGCCGATTAACCCTTCGTTGCGTGTTCTGGATGTTGCGAATGTAGGCCGGTCTCTGTTAAATTATATATNNNTATATATATAATCAAGAATTCTCTTTCTTTCTCGCTTTCTCTATTTCTCTCTTTCTCTCTCTCTCTCTCTCTCTCTCTCTCTCTCTCTCTCTCTCATCCAAAGATATTATTACTGATTAAAAATATTGGCTCGCTTTTGCTGAAATATTCCGGATCTGTAAACAAGAGGAATGATATATAGATTTACGTTGCTCATTATAGGGTCGTTTTTATGCGATATTTAGAACGTTTGACTTCAGAATCTCTTTTAAAATAAAATAGAGTTCTTTTTGAGAGACTCTTTACTCAAAAGAGAGATCTTTTACTATTTGTAATTTTTCTATCATCATTAATTATTATATATTTACATATGCAATTCTCTTTACGCGCACATATACATATAATCCATTTGAATTTAATTTAATTTATAATAAAAGAAAAAATGAGTTAAACGAGAATCTTGTTGAATCTCGTTTTACACATACATACACATAGATCGGTATCATTAGTACCGTGACTAATTATGCTACGCGACTAACTAAGGGTTAACAACGTCGGCTGGAAGAGAGCCTTCCCCCTCCTCCCCCCAACCCCTCGCCTACGGTCGGGCTTTGGTCGACGGTCAACCTATAGGCGTGCCGCAGCGTGTGCCGGGAACGATTCGCGCGCGGTGCGGCTAGCTGATTAATTAGAACCCTCTGCCACTCTGCGCTCTCCCCGGGACCATCATCAAGGGAACTCGATGTAATTACGGGCATCGGGAGCGCGCGGGCGCTGCGCGTAGCGCGGGGGGTGGGGTGGTCGGCGAGCGGGGGGACGAGATAGGTGGAGAGATGCGAAATGACTGCGCGGGTTGGCCGCCGGCGCGGGGGTGGCACCGAAAAGCACAGTGGTTCGCACGTGTAGTAGCGCATAGTTACCGATGCGGACGGAATGGTCGGGATGGGATATCCGGACGGATCCGGTTAGGACGGTCGGGAAAATCCTCACCCCCTCTCGGCGAAGAGAGAGAAGGCGGTGGAGTTCGACAAACTGGATTCATTACGCCGCGGAAGGAGATGCAGCGGGATGGAGGAGGCAGGGGAGAGGATGTAGAAGCGCGCGGAGAGAGTTGGAAAAGAGAGGGATGATGACGGAGGAGTGCACCGTTGGGGTAAAGGGATGAAATCAACCTCGTCTCGCGATATTCGATCCGCGATCTTTTGGTCGCTCTATTGGATTTTCGCCATTTTTTTTTCGAAGAGAAAGTTTTATTTCTTTGCAATTGGAATACAATTTTAGATTTATGTGCATTTTCGCAAAAATACATACTCAGAGAATGTCCGAAATAATATTTACTTTATTTTGTGGGGTCATTTTTTTTCCTCGTGATATATTTTTGATAATTTTGATTTTTAAGCAATTAAAGTATTCTGCTGTGAGAAGAAGACGGAGATTAATGTGGAAAAATTTGATTCAATATTTGGTAACATATATTTATATTATTAGACTACACACACGGAAAAAGATTAAAGTAATGTAAAACATATATAGGGTGTTCCTTTATATACATATATAATTTAATTGGAATAAACGACAGATTAATTTGATGAATTTGCACAGTATGCTCAAATATTTTGCGTGAGAAGCTCTGCGAGGAAATTTCTTCAACCGCAACCGCATCCTGAGTATTACCAGGAAGATTTCCGGTTAATTTGCTTTCTATTGGGCTGGCCGGTTTCTCGTTGCCCATCTCTTTAATATGTCGATGTTCCTTCTCATCATCCCCTCAATCGATCTTCTCTTTCTGTCTCTCTATATTTCTTCCTTCTTCGTTTTCTTTTCTCCAATTCAACCCTTCGATTCTTATTTATTCGCGTCTCTTCCCACTAGCAGTGTCTATTACGATTTTTGATGCGTCTATTTTTGAGTTATTTTGCCTGAAATATATCACATATTACTTTTCTGTTATTGTAACATATTTAGGTTTCAAAAAAGTATGGTTGTTGAGAACAAAAAATTTTCCTCAAATTATATAAAAAATAAATTATTATAATGTAGCATCGTTTTTTAGAAATTATTGAATTCCATCGAACTTAATTTATTGCCCTTGATAACGATTAAACGCTTGATAACATTTAAATTCCAAGAGATTCAATCTCTCACGTTTATATAATGACAATTATTAAATAATTTTGTCAAAAAATCTCCCTCTCCTCTCTCTCTCTCTCTTCCTTTTTCGTTCGCGAAAAAAATCGATTACGCAATAATCAATAATCAATCAAGAACCGCGTGAGATCGCAGCTTTTCCCGCTACGGCAAGCTTTTCGCGTTACATCCATCGACGATAGTCTCGTCTCAGATCCGCTTTAAGTGATTACTGCACATTTCCATACGCGGAACGGAACGCCGAAGAACGGAAACAATGTATCCCCGTAACAAGCGGCTCGGATATCGCGCATTGTGCTCCCCGATATCGCGGCGATTCGCTAAACAAAACGGCCACTGGTTCGCCACTCCTCCTCCCAAACATTTTCCCGCCACCGGTTTTACGGGAGACGTTCCTGCCCGAGCAACCCTCCTCTCCGGGATCCGTTTCTTTCGTCCGCCAACCGCGAGGAACGAATGGTATTCGTTAATGCGAGGAAATAACAACGGGCGATACGAGATGCGCTTTCACGTCGGTGAACCATAAAGCCCATCCGCATTAAAAGCTGTACGGCATCACTTTATTGAGATTGAGATTTTGTTTACGATTGATAATTTTGTTCAATCACATCATAATTTTGCGATTCACTAAATGTGATTGACATACATAGATACATCAAATATTTTAACACATATATAATGAAAAAATAATTAAATAATTAATCTCTTTCCGTGTGTTCCGCCTAGATAATTTTGTTATATATTTTATTTTATTTTATTTTATTTTATATGCTCTATTTTAGTAAAATTTTAAGATATATATAATATGTGTATGTGTTTGTCTTTTATTATATATAACTTGAACTTGTAATAATATTATTAAGAAAAATAACAGAAATGCTAAAAATTATATAATTAAAATATGTTTCTCTAAAGTAGCGCGTGTATTTTTATATAAATATGTGACCAGAAAATTTTGTTATATCTGACAATGAGATTAATTTAAAAATGCAGGAAATGCGCGAGGCAAATACGAGATCTAGTTTATCGAACGAATATCGCACGAGTGTTCTAGTTTTCGTTACGACCGTACGGAGCGTTGTCGTCGATAAATACATGTCAAAACATATGATTTGTCGAGTGTCACGCTCAGCTGATTGCGACGATGATTAACAGTGTTGTAAAAAATATTGCATAGAGTTGATTCCTGCTTGTTGCACACACGTCAGCGCGACTGACAGTCGAACATGAATCGCGAAATCATGGGAAAGTGGACGATAAATTACGCCTGCATTTTTATCGTCTTGATATCCCTATGCGCGGATACCGGTCGTTGTTTACGCGAAGAAAGAGATGGGAAAAGTGATTCACCGGTGCCAATAGTACTTTGGCACGGAATGGGTAAGTTTTATTATTGTGCATTATGAGTATTTTTATTATAGATAATTATAACTGATACAATTATTAGTTTGTTTACACGAATTGCAACATTTTTCACATATGTGATATTTTTATGCGAATGTAAAATTTTATATTCAATTATATTCAATTGTCAAATGTGTTAATTTAATTTAATTTTATTTTAAAAAACATCCTCCCCTCCTCTCCGTACTTACTTAAAGAAATTATAATTTTATCGTAAAGAATCATATATATCTATCCAGCATTTGTTACACATGTAAATATATTATGGTACCTTCTTTATCGCCGAAAAATAAAGTGAGTTGTATAAGAAAATTTTTTCCTATAATTGATAAACATTAGTAAATTTAAAATGAATATTTAAGCTAGAAAAACAAGGTTTATATTTATGGAGATGCCTTGTAATTAATTATAATTGTTTAGATCTTTTATCTCAAGGTATAAACTTTTATCTCAGATGATATCTTTTTAAAATATTAATAAATGCAATAATATATATGCAAGTGAATAGAATTTTTGTAATGTTTCTTTTTCATAAAACTTATTATGGAGTATTATTTTATAATTTATCAATCATTGCTTTTCAGAATTTTCAGTTTTATTTAGCTATGATGATTGAAGCATATCTTTTGCAGGTGATAGTTGCTGCTTCTCTTTCAGTCTTGGAAAGATACAAGAAATTCTTCAGAATGAAATACCTGGAGTCTATATCAATTCTATACGTATCGGAAATAATGTTATAGAGGTTGGATATGAAGTTGTCAATAGTCGAAAACATATTTTATTAGAAAAATATTATAGTAAAATTTATCTTACTTTTTTATTCTATTTTATTTGTATTCTTGCCTTATGTATTATTTTTTTTATTTAATATATTTATTCCAATCTTACTCCAATAATAAATATTTTTATATGAGATTTATATTGCTATTATCTGATAATCAGATATTATTCACATCTTTATTCCATTACTTTATTCTACATATATTTATTTTAACGCAGAGTTAGAACATGACATCTTTTCTAATCTAGGACGTTGAGAACAGCTATTTTGGAAACATTAATGAACAAATTGAACATGTATGCGAGCAGCTGTCACAAGACACAAGACTTCAAAATGGATATAATGCCATTGGTTTTTCTCAAGGGGCTCAATTCCTGTAAATTGCTTTATTTATTTATTTATAATATTTAATTTTAATTAATATTTTTTTATATACAAAATCGTTCTCTGTATTGATAGGCGGGCGGTGGCCCAAAGATGCCCCAATCCACCAATGCTGAATTTGATATCTTTAGGCGGTCAGCATCAAGGTGTTTTCGGGATACCAAAATGTTCAGACACATCTCGATTGTGTAATTATATGCGGCGCATGTTGCGTTACGGTGCATATTTATGGTACTTATTCTTATATGTTTTGAAAAAAATTATTAAATTTTGCTTAGCATTAGAAAAAAAAAGAAACGTATTTTATATCCAATTTTTTCCTTAGGTACATTCAAGAGTCGTTAGTACAAGCTGCCTATTGGCACGATCCGATAAAGGAAGATGAATATCGAGAGAAAAATATTTTTCTTGCCGACATCAATAATGAAAAGACTATTAATACGGTAAATCATGATTATGCATTGGAACTTGATTCTATTAGAGTATAATAGTTAATATAAGTTCAAAAAGATGTATCTTATCAAAGTATCATGATACGGAATTTTAATGACATATATTAAAATTATGATAGAGAAAATCATCAAATAAAATATCAAGTATAATAACTTTCTTTTATTTACATTTTTTATTGTCATTAGGTATATAGGGATAATCTTCAAAAACTTCGAACTTTAGTTCTCGTTAAATTTGAAAACGATACGATGGTCGAACCAACGGAGTCAGAATGGTTTGGATTCTATAAACCTGGTCAAGCGAAAGAAATACAGAAATTGCACGAAAGCGAGTTGTACCTGCAGGTACGTAATCGTATTCGGTCGATTTAGTAATAATATAGCTTAATGCATAATGCATAATTATTTTTTGTTTTATTTGTTTTTTTTTGTGTTATAGGATTGGCTCGGATTACGTAAAATGGAAGAGGCCGATAAAATTCACTATCTTTCCTTACCTGGTGATCATTTACAATTCACGGCCACTTGGTTCATCGAAAATATTATTAAAAAATATTTAGTGTAAATTTGGAGAGAGATATCTACACGTTTCATCTACGAAAATACTCCAGACTTAGATAAAAATAACGTAAATATATAAAATAATATTTTTTTAAATAAAACTTAGTTACGATTTTCTATATTGATTATGTACTCTATTTGAAATAATTCTCTTTCTTTTTACTTTTCCTCTGTCCTGATCGAATATTGATAATTTAGTTTGCATATCAAATATCTTGCCTTCTAATCTACTATTTTTTCCTAATAATATATTAAAAAGAAGTATAAAATGTATAAAGTAAACGCAAAAGACTTTCAGTTAACTTCTTTTTCGATATTTTCTGTTGGTTTATACTGATACTTTCTTTGTAATACGAACAATGAACCGTTGCTGAAGAATCTGTAACGAGAAGAGGGATGATTTCACAGAGGAAATCTATAAAATATACATGAGATATATCTGTGACATAATTTATTCTGCATCAGTCCTTCTTCCAATTTATGTCGGAATCTCCTGATCGTTATTTCACGCTGTTCGTATTCTCTTATTCCTCTTTCTCTCCTCTTTCTCTTTCTCTTTCTCTTTCTCTTTCTCTTTCTCTCTCTCTCTCTCTCTCTCTCTCTCTCTCTCTCTCTCTCGCGATGCCGAATAATAATTTACTGCGAAACCGTGGAGGGCCGATCGAAGAGAGAGAGACAGAGACAGAGCCCGCAAAAGAGAATGCAACGTAATTCGTACTGTTCATTGTCGTATGACGCGATTGTATATAGACCGGGGTGGTGTTGGGAGAAAGAGGGGGTGAGCGACAACAGGAGAACGCGAGGCAGGCAGGAGGGTGCGCCGCCACCGTCCTGCCTCTCCCCCCTCGGGTTGCACAACAAAGCCGCGGGATGAGAAAACATTAATCTAGGCATGTTTTGCAATCTCGCCCGCTCGCGGTGTAGCTACATATAATGGAACGCTGTTATTGCTACGCTGTTATGGCGTGCGCGCACAATGTTCGTTTCGTGCCTCTTCCTCTCTTCGTCCTCTCGTCGTCGACGACGACGTCGTCGTCGTCGTCGTCGTCGTCGTCGTCGTCGTCGTCGTCATCGTCGTCGACGTACAGATTGGAGGCGCGCACGTGTGTTTGCCAGAGAGCGACCAAGATTAATATTTCGAAGGTAACGAAATGACGACGCGAAGATTCGCGACCGATACCTAGCGGGGGCGGACACAGGTGTTCCGCGACGTATGAGGGGAGAGAGGATATACCGTCGAAATATTGATACTTTACTGAATATTTTCCTGGTATATTAATTCTTTAGCCGGATATAAAGTAGTAAGATTTGTGAATAATTAGCTGAGATATCTGGAAGTTGATTTGACAACATAATTGCAATTTCTTTATATCATCTAGGAAAAATATGTATAAGGAAAAAAATGTATAAAATACGAAGGCATATTTGGAATCATAAATGAGGGAAACGGGCTAATTGAGAATTAAGCGTGGTAACTAAAGCGTGAGTTAATTTTCTTTTTTCCATTGTGATTTAATAATTATTCAAAATTGTGTGAATAATTAATACATTGCATTGGATGAAAATGAATCAATTTGCGCTTTAATTCTTTCATTTGCGGATATAAATATATATAATTATATATAGAATATTTTCATATATATTCTCTCTTATATCTATATTCTACATACATACATACAATAATTTAAATAATTGTTACTATTCCAAAATTGTGCTCTGAACCATCCCCGCGCACTCTCTCCTTTTGCGCTCGTTCTATTCCTCATTAAATGCGAACGATGAAACGGCCAAGAACACCGCAAGGATTATTACCGAGAGGCCGGCACATCCCTTCGACGCCCAATCGTGGATGTCCTTAGAAGGGCCGCCTCTCGTTGCGATTTCACTTCTGGGGAGGTTTCCGCGTGGTGCCGGAGGGAGCGATGACGGGGAGGGAAGGGTGTAATAAATAGAGAACGGACTGTGAGATGTACCGGTCGCACGTTCTGCGAATGATAAATAGAGATAAATCGCTAAAAGGCAACCTTAGAATAAAGAAAGAGAAAAAGAGAGAGAATTAAATAAATAAAGATATATATTATAATGTTATATTATTTATAAATTTATATTACTTAAAATTCTATATTTCGTCTCACTTTTAAAAATTTTGATAAAAAAAATGTAAAAATAATTAGCAAAAATAAAATAGCAATCAATAATTTCTCAACAGTAATTATATTTTGTTATGCAAAAACGTAAAGCAGTGTTTCAGTAATTTTATAAATTTATAATTATAATAATAATCGCGAACATATAGAAAAAATTTCACGCTATTCGTCAGAATTGCCTCACTACTTTGAGCTTCTTTTCTTTTCTAACATCGCACAAGTTAAAGCGGCGTCTTTGTGAACCTCTTGCGGTCCGCCAGATATCGACGACATGTCGCCCTTTTTTCCCTCTACGGAAGTTTTATCGAGAAGAACTTGACAAGTTATTAATAGAAGCTTCTTTTCTCTCTGATATCTTTTCCCCGCTTCCATGAATTAATATCCTTAAGGCTCTTCTAAAAGATCTCGATATATGCTGATGGGAGATAACAGTAATAAATTCAGATAGAGATAGTATAATAATTCCGTAAAATAAATTTTTTTATATTTGTGAAGAATATAAGTATTTTATAAACAAAAAAAAATTATCATTGTACTTTTTCTCTCTTTTATAAAATGTAATTTCTTTATTATTATTAAATAAATCTTCTATTCTACATTCTTTTGCTCGCTATATCTGAATTTCAAATAATATAAAAGAAAAAATAGAATAACTTAAAAGATATCTCTCTCACTCTTTCCAATTTTCATAAATATTTTTATCATTGAATATCGCTAAAAAGAGCTAAATCGCAAATTAAAATTTAATCTTGTTAAAATAAAACTTCTTTTACAATTAATCCACATTTAAATGTTTTGTTATCTATTCTCAACTTTAAAAAATTCAATCAAAACTGACTTTTATAAATATTTTTTTAATTTTCTGTTGTTCAAGATCAATCGTGGTGCCGCATCATCTTTATCAATGACAAATCAGCTTTGAATCGGTCAGAGAATACACGGAGGCACACTAAAGGGGGCTAAGTTTAATTACGAATCCGGATTGTGCGCGAGTGGTGGTGCAGCGATGCTCTCGCGTCAATGATTTGGAGTAAATCCATCAACGAGTCAACGCAAACGCGCCCCTGAAAGGGAACAAATTTTTGTCCGATGAATTAGAACGAAGAGCCCATCGCTCCTTTGACTCTTGTGGACGTGACAATATGAATATTAAACTATTGTTAGGCATACATGCAGGGTGTACAATCTCCCCGTCTACCCCTGAACCCGTGACGTTCGAGCGGCTCTTGGCCGCAAGAAGATTAGTCTGTTTCGCTCTGTCGCCTACGTTTTCCTCTTTTTGTCGAATTTTAGAGAGTAAAATATGACGATTTTTGACAAAAATTTGTCGCAAATTTATTTTCTTTATTTAATTGAGAATTTAAAATTATTCAGATAATAAGAGAGCTTCTCTTGCGCTTCTTTCTATAAATCTCTTAAGAGTTACAATTATTTTGTATATATTTTGATATGTGTAATAAAATTTATTATATTAAATTATTTCCTGAATTTTCAGTTAATAGAACATTATTTTATTAAAAATTATTTTATTAAACTATTTGCAGGTGATGTCTAAGGATGTTGAAATTATATAAACAAAGGATAGTTCTGAAAGGATAGAGAGAAAGAATTAAATATTAATAAAAAATGATATTAGGTGAGTTAGTATTCTGAGCCTATGTTTGCTATTATTAATAAAAAACAGAGAAATTTTAAAGTCAAATTTTTTAATTTTTTAATGCACAAATCTTAGAAGTCTCAAGGTTCTCAAATTTTCTAAATTTCATTTGATTAAAATATAATACAAATTCTTTGAATCTTTCAAGTTTCAAAAGTCATTAATTTTCTGAGAAAATTTTAGAGAAAATTAATTATGAATTAAACTTAGAATGAAATTAAGAAAGAAATGACGTTTTACAGACGCTTTGTATATACGTATGTACTTTTACTATTTTTCATTATTAGATTTAATAATATCGTGTTATTTCTATGTATATACAATCTGCACTTACATCTCCATATGCTTCTTCCTTTCTTTCTTTGATAAAAATTATTTTGTAAAATTTTACTCTTTTTCGCGATCCTAGATCTCTGTTTGTAACTCTTTCCTTTCACGCGGCGCGTTCGCATCGCTTTACCCTCGCCGTCATCGGTAAATTTTCTCTTTGTAGATTTTTGTCGGCGTACCTTTAGCCGGGCGTATGTTGCGCGAAAGATACGCGGTATACGTACACTATATATTCGTCGGAATTACATTAACGAGATACATCTAAGCGAGCTCAGTCTGCGATTTTGCTAACATCTCTCTCGTGCCTCGCTAAATTAAGTAACACGCATTTAAAGAGCGAAGCATCTGAATATTTGTTATTTTGATATAATGAATAGGAGTATAAAAAAATTACTCTATTTTTACAAACATTTGTGACTTTTAAGATTTCTACAAAGTTGAATTATTTAAAAATTATTCGATCGTTGATTGTAATTTTTTTAATAATAATCGGGAAATAAATTCAATAAAATCATGCATTATAGAATAAAGCCAATAATGCGTAATTGCGTCTTATTATTAAATAGGCCGGCCGTAATTTGCGGTAAACTATATCGTGGTATTTAGGGTAACAAATAGAAAGGTAAAGCCTACCACTCATTATTTTTAGGGTGGATTGGCTGAGATATTATGTACCGCGTATACCCCGTCTACCGACGTAATCAATGAATGGACCAGGCGGACAATCCCTCTGTGACAAAAGCCCGACATTTTCCGGCTTTTCAGTCTCATTACCGTAATAATGCAAATGAAAAGGAATTTTGCGAGTTTGTTCGGTGCCTGCTTTTCTTGCTTTTCGCGACTAGCATCTCCATTTTTCGTCCGCCGCTTTACGGGAGGACTTGACGCTGAAGAGATATAATGTTGTTTAGCTATCGCCCATATGTTTATTAATTAATTAATGTACTTATTCATTATGTTATGAATAAAAGCACGCGTGCATGGATATTTAGATAAAACAAGAAACTATATTTTAAATCAATAATTTCGAATTTAGAAAGAAAATCAATATTTTACGCGCGATGGCGTTTTAGATTTTATCTTTACGACGAAAATATAGATAATTCTTTCCATTCGATGCGAGGCATATCTGAAAGCGACGAATGAATTAATCGTGATTGCGAGTAATCGCGATCGTAATCGGGAAATGCAACGCGATGTATTGTTTTGCAGTAGAAAGTTTTTATTTCGATGCGATAACGAAGAAACTTCACTAGCTATCGAGTATTCTTAATTCGTTGCTAGACTTCATTTTAATCCTCGTACTGTTCAAATATTAATATGAAATGAATGGAAACTAGGTCAGGATTGACTAAAGATTTTCTTTTCACGCGATCGTACAATTAATGTTTTAATAATAATTAATTTGGTTTATTCGTCGATGATAATTATTTATTATTAAAACCAACATGAAAAAAAATAAAAAAAGGAACGGAAGAAATATGTTTATAAGATAATATCCTTTTCGAAACATATGCGATAAAAATAAACTATGCGAGATTATATATAAGGTGTAAGAAAGATGAAAGGAAAAAGAAATAATTATCGGGCAAATGTGCAACTTCAGATGTTGTGATCGCTAAAAAAAATATTTTTTTACCTCAAAAAATCACAAAAAAAAATGAAGAAACCGAGAGAAGAGAAAAGAGGAAAAAGAGAAAATAATCTGACAAATGTTCGGTTTTAGACAGAAATACATGCAATCGTGGATGTCAGTTTAAAATATTATTACCTACACGTGCGATAATATTAAGAATATTTAGAGAAGATTGACAAGAATAATTTTTTTTTTTTGCAGAAAGAAAGAAAAAGATGAAGGACAAAATAATCATGACAGATACTTGATGATGACCTGACGGAGAGACGTATCTCCACATACTACAATGCTCACGACCTAACATGCGCGCGCGGTGACCATTGACAAGAATAATTCTCCATCGAAAAGCTGCACGGGCGAAAATAAGGAAAAGAAAGGGGAGAAGTGAAGGAGGAGAGAGGAAAATAAAAAAAACTGCGCGCACACGCGGAGAGAGAGAAACCGGAGAGGGCGAACGTTGGTGTTCCTCAGACAGAGACACATAGCCCCGAGCTATGTAATTCATTACTAAAGCAATCTCACCCTGGCACCCTCTCTAGCCTGCACCCTGCCGGCAGCCCTGCCTCCGCCCCTGACCCATCAGAGCCGCCCGAGAGAGCCCGCACGTTATAATATAAAAAAAGAAGATGAGCGGCGGCGAGAGACGACGGTGACGGCGGTGGTGGTAGCGAGAGAGGGTGGGTGTACAGGACGAAGCGGCGCAGAAGGGGAGGTGGGTAGGAGAGCGCCCGATTAGAATAGCGCCCCCTGACAACAAAACAAAATGAAACACAAAGCAGTGTTTTCATAATTAAAAAGATTGCGCGCGCTTCTTTCTTCCTACCATTTCTATTCATGCCTCTTTTCATTTTTCCTCTCTCTCTCTCTCTCTCTCTCTCTCTGTGCCCTGTTCTCCTCTTCGGTTCTCCAATCTCTCACTCGCGTGCGCTCTCGCTCTCTCTTCTCCTCGGACAGAGACGAGACGCGAGACAGAGAGACGGAATTCAATAACCCGTATTAATACCGCGTCGTCTTTAGAAACGGGCAGACGTATTAAAATGTTTTAATCAACTCTGACGCGAGTAATCGAATCAATTAATACAATAATTTTCCGAAACCAACCTTGCCTGATCACAAATTCGCGACATTCTTCGAATCTCCAGCTGGACTCCAAGAAGGAGATGTTGCGTTTTATACGAGCGATAACGTACAATCGGAATCGATGCGACGATTAGGACAGATATTTTTATCAAATTTTGCCTATCTCGTTTGTTTGCGCTAACTCTAATTGAAAAGAAAAAGGAAGGAGGAAAAAAAATAAAAACACAGAAACCCGCAATGTCTCCGCGTTTGCAGTCAATACGTCGAGTATCAAAGGAATGCGAGCTCGGGGGAAACGTAAATGGGCGCACCCCAGGGAGAAGCGGGCGCCGCACAATGTATCAAATATACGAGGATGCATCAATCAAATGATTGCATATTTATCCGCCCCGATCCGCGTGGATATGATTGAGAGGCAAAATACGCCGTCGCTAATTTACGGCGAATTTAACGGAACGGATACTCTTCACCGCCGCGGTTGTCGATTCGCCTCGATCATTTAGCGCATACGACGCGACAAAAGCGAGAGAAATGTACGACTTTATTTAGCCCTCTCCGAGTGGAATATTTGATTTTCTCTTTCGAAGAAAAAATGATGGAATAAAAAAGAAACGTTAGTAATTCTTCCCGTCTCGTTTTGAACAAGCGCATCTAGTATTCACAACGCGTATAATATTCATATATTCTTTTGCGACGAAAAAAACTTATTTTATTTTATCATTAATTGTATTTATTTTAGGCAAAATTTAGGGGAAAGCAATGTATTATATCTAGTTTATAAATTGTAATCGTTACTTTTTGACGATATATATAACAAGAGTTACTTTTATAAAGCAACTTCATCAATTTAGATTTTTTAGATACACAAAAATATCTAGGTAATATATATATTCAATACAAAAAAGTTGCATGCTTTTTTATAAAGAATCAAGTTAGAGTCTGGGGCACTGCTCTCATTTTGTCCAAAAGAGGTTGTGTAAAAAATGAAAATATGCTCTATATGTAGTATTTATAAACTAATTACAATGTTGAAATTTTCAATGTTTCCATACATTCGTAGACGTCATTCCCGTTGAGGACTTGAAGACAATATTATTAAGAGAAGAACAATGGAGAGTTAGATGCTTTCCTTGCCCGATTGGTAGACGGGAGAAAAGAGGAAAAACGATCGCTTCATATTCATTTTTCTTTGCATCATCCTTCCCAGAACATATAGCAAGAAGAGAGCACGTGTCTTCCAATTTTGTCATCAGCTATCATATAAAGGTTTGCAATATACTTATATAAATCTACGAATATTTCTCTATTTTAAATAATCAGTAAAAAAGTGAGTAACGTCCAGACTTTAACTTAAAAGTCTCTATTTATTTGCAATGTATATTAGAAACCAAAGAGTAAAAAACATAAAATTATTTTGTCTTCAAATTATTTCTCAAGCAATTGAGAAAGTTAAAAAATAAAATTTATAATTAATAGTTATCTTATAAAGAAGAAATTTATAAGAGTTTGTCTTTCAGTCTCTTGATTTCAAGTAAATTTTCAAAATATATATAGGTAATATAAAATAAAAATATATATTTAAAATATATATGTTTAAATTTATTCTCATTTGCAATAGAAAAAATGTTGACTCCGAATGAAAATCAGCCATAAATTTTATTACGTTTAATGTATATATGTATACACTTACGTTATGTTTAAGGCCTATCGGTGCCACCACCTGCGTCTCGATACGTTGTCAAGGTTTTGCCCCTGGAGAAAGTAAAAAAAAATCGTCTTGCCGAGCGATCAAGCTTATTTCCGCCTGGAAAGGGAAGAAAACGAGGAATAAGAAAAGCAAAACAAAAAAAGAAATAATAAAGAAAAAAACATACATTGACAAAAAGAAAGGGATACAAAACGACAGGGAGAAACGAATAAAGCGCGAACGGAACGCGGGCGAAGAATGACGAAGAAAGAGTAGAAGCGAGGAAAAGGAGAAGAAGGGAAAGAGAGGGCGGAGGACAGCGGAGGTGAAAAGGATAAAATATACGTGGAGGGAAAATAGGGAGAAGGACGAGGAGGAGGAGGAAGAGGGAGGAGAGCGTAGACCGCGATTTAGCGGATTTTCAACGTAGCCGCTCTGCACAAATCTCTCACCCCTCGCGAGGAGGGGTGTGCGCGATTCTTAACGCGGCAGAACCGCCCCCGGAGCCGCGCGGCCAATGGCGGCGCCATCGCGCGAGCTCGGGGGGTTGCGAGAACGAAGGGTGGCTATCCCTCTCGCTACAAACTGCTCGCTCACCCTCCCGAAACGCGGACGAGCGCGACGACTCTCCTCCGCAGTGCTCTCGCCATGTTCGCGCCGAACGAGCGGACCGTCGTTCTTTTGCTGCGATAGTGAGGATCCCCAAGTTCAGGAGAAGAGTCCCGTCTTCATCCACGCGAGCGATCAAGAGCGATCAAGAGGAAGCGCAGAGCGAGGACCGATAAATATAGGGTGGGGACCGCGGTCGCCCGCCATGGCGGGTCCGTATCTGTCGCCCCTCGGGCCCCAAGCGGATTTATTAACCGAATATATGTTCGGCCGTCGTCGTCAGGTCAGTGTACGTTTCTCTTAATTTCATATTCAATATTGTTGTCAACTTGTCAAGCGACGTTCGGTTGTCGTTGATCGAGTGCACTAAATTGGAAGTTTGGTATTCGATTAAACTACTCGATTCTTTTTTGGAAATATCAGACAATACTCGGATAACTGTTTTTTTTTTTTTTTTTTTTTTATACGATATGAGATCTAGATAAAATATTTATAGGGATATTAAAATGTGAAAATAAAAGACAAATCTCGCGAAAATAATTCAAACAATTCTAATAATGTGTGTGTGAAATTAAATGTCTGGCGCTAAATAATAATATTCGTAGAAAAACATGGCTTGTATATCATAAACGAAATGAATATTTAATATTCATATTCAATTTGAATAAATGAGAAAAAATTACTTCTAATTATATTAAAAACAAAAAAAAAAAAAAACATTTATATGTTATAAATTCTAATATTTTGCATCAAATTTTGCATCAAATGTCACAAACGCTAATGCTATTAAACACATCAATGTAATTAACGTGCTGTCACACGCTGCCGCGATTAAAGATCGTCAGATATTTTTAAAAAATATGTAAGATAAAAATTTCGGCGACATATATAACACTCGAATTCTTGTAACTTTTTCAAGCAGAGACGCAATCGGACAACGTTTACGCCGCAACAGCTTCAGGAATTGGAATCTCTTTTCCAAAAAACGCATTATCCCGATGTTTTTCTTAGAGAGGAAGTCGCACTCCGGATATCGCTCTCGGAAGCACGTGTTCAGGTAAATTAAACTTGCGATCATACTTCGTTATTTCATTTATATTAGCAATTTTTTCACTTCTCTTCGAGTTTCTATGAACAATGTAACCATATAAGCTTTTCCAGTGCAATTAAAAACGTATTAACTAAATATATTATGACAATCATAATTAATTAATGAATTAATGAAAATAATTAATTAATGAAAACACGCTATTAAAAACATAAAGTGAAAAATCAGGAATTTGCAATTACAAAAAGAAATTTTCACTTATAGTAAAGAATTTTTTTAATTTAAGCAAGAAATGTTGATTCAAAAATGATTTTTAATTTCGTAAAAGAAAAAGGTTTAAAAAACAATTTTTTGTAGAAGAGGAATTTATAAATCAATTGAAAACTTTAATTCACATCATTTACGATAAATTTAGACATTCTTAATTTCAGTAGCTTGATAGAAAGACGCACACAACCCTTTTATCTGGCAAACTATCCGAGATAAAAGCTAATGCTCGCTTTTGCCTTGCCGGCACACACAGACATCCAAAGGGTTAAGAAAACTTACAACCTCAAAATCTACGAAATACGGGCTTCCAACAGATTACTTCCTTCCCTAAAACCGTTCACTAATTAAAGCCCAAATAAACTGTTTCGCGGAAAATACGCGCGGTTTATTCGTTTTCCGAATGCGGAAATAAACTTTGATTAACGGTGGCAATTTATTTCGGTGCATCTAATTTTCTCCATTAACCGCTGACATTTATATTATATATCAGGAAAGTATATATAACAATATATGTTTATAGCAAAATCAAACACAAATGTGTATAGCGCGACATATCGAATCAATATTCATATATTTTGATTTAATTACGAAAGAGATTAGAAAAAAAATATGTAGACAATTCTTATTTTATAAATCTTTTTATGTTATTTTACAGTCTATACGATTTTTTTAAATATGTAATTTTCTGCGCGTCTAATTATTTATTTATCTTCAATTGTTGACATATCCTGCAATAAGATACATCACGCGTGACACGCATCTCGAAACTTTTTGTCTCTCTCTCTCTCTTTCTCTCTCTCTCTCTCTCTCTTTCATTCTTGTCATTTTCAAAAATGTGGTTCTTTTCCATCCGATTGTTTTCCAATTAAAAAAAAAAATAATAATAATTCTGTTGTAATTTCATTATATTTTATATATAATTTCATTATATACCAATTAATTTAAATCTTACATGACTGCAAGAACCTCGTTTATATTATAGCAATTATTATTTAATTAATCAATGACATTTGATCAATATAAAATACTAATTCTTCCAATTAATTTTTTTCCCGTACAATAACAGAAATCAACGGAGCAACGACTTTCAATCGGATTCAAGTCAGCCGCGCAGATGTTTCGATTCATTAATTGATATCAGGATACGAACAAAACTCGTCGATCCGCGATCGTATCACAAAGGCCGCGCGTACATCTGGCTGTAGGATAGCGGCTATTACGGGTGGACTATTGTGCGAAAACGATTAGGCGAACGTTGATGAAATGACCAGGCAAATCTGTACAAGGAATACACGAAAGGGTGCGAAAGAGAAAACGAGAGAGAGAGAGAGAGAGAGAGAGAGAGACTCAGAAATTCGTCAAGTAAATTCGATTAATGCTTTCGAATCTGGTCAGCCGCGAATCTCGTCAGAGTGCGTAAAGGGTCAACTATACGGGATCTTTAGTAAATTAGCGGTGGTTGCAACACAGAATCCCTGCGATGGATTAAATCGATATAAGGGCAATTATGTCACGCGAGAGCGTAACGTAATCATTCTCTAAGAGATATTTTAAATCGATTCTATTTTTTTAAGTAGATTATACAGCATAAAGTGTATGTGTGTGTCAAAAGTGTGGTCTTTTAAGTTATTTAAAAAGTGCACTTTCCTTGCGACATGAAAATGTATTCTTATTTTAATTAATAATTATTATTTTAACTAATATTTTTAATTCTTATTTTTGAAATTTTCGGAAATAATATTATTTGGGAATTTTAAGATTAAATTAGGAAATCGAATAAACATACAGGATTGTCTCGATTGTAGAATATTATATCGCTTTAATGTTCGCCTCAAAAAGAGTAAGGGGGAGGTGGGAGGGCGAAAGGGGTGAGAGATTACGGCAACGATCGGTCAAATGAGCGGTTTCTCCGCAGGTATGGTTTCAAAACAGACGGGCAAAGTGGAGAAAGCAAGCTCGGTTACAATTGCTGCAGGACGCATGGAGAATGCGATGCTTGGGTTTAGGAAGCGCCACGCCGTTGCTGCTCGGCCGACCGCCTCCCGTGAGTTCCAGCAGCCTCACCGAGAGGACCAACACCGCCACCGACGCGTCCTCGTCCACTTCGCCGTCGTCCTTATCGGCCCTCGCAAATTCGCCGACCGCGAGCGATAAGTTGCCCGATTCCGGCGGTCCAGGGTCGGTCTGCAGAGACTTTAGAATCCTGCCTCCGCCGCCACCGGGGTAAATGTCTCAAATTACATACGAAAAAAACGCGCTATTTTTTAGATGTGAAAATAAATTTAGTTCATATCGGACGCTTGTAATATAAGATTGCAAAATGAACTGTACAGTCCTTACGAAAAGAATGACTAAATTGAAAATCGATACTTATCATTTCCTTTAATTTTAAAAGTGTTATTATCTAAACGAAACTTATTTATAATCTCATCTTTCACCCAGATATGAATTTAAAACGAAATCTTTATATTTTACCTTAGACATATTTTATCGCATCTTATTTTCATCTAGACGATTTCGAGATTATCTAAGCAGAACACTAGCCGTTTCGCAGATACTCGGTACCTTGCGACAAATCGCCCGACAGGCTCAAGTGTCGATGTGGAACGCCACCGAGAATCTGCGCGAGTCCAGATCGTGTTGACATTCTGACGACGAGGGAGCGGCCGCAGGAGGCCGAAATGGATCTTACTCTCAAGAGCCATCATCATGCGTCTGGCAGGCAGGTCGCTACTCTGTTCCATCATCATGTAGCGAGCAGTCCTCAGCAAAACATGGACGAGCCTTTAGACGTCACTCTAAACAGCGCCAAGAACAACTGAGAGCGGGGAGATGAATATCGAAGACTTTTAATCCTTTGAAATTCTTTGACCCTCCTCCGCCGAGTGTGTATGGTGTGTCAGATTTAGCGCTTATCGAAAGCGCTGAACTTCATCAGTTTCCAAGACGTTAAGATTTCTTTTTTTTCATTCTTCATCTTTTTGCCCGAATCTTTCATGTTCTTCAAAAATGAATTGTTGCACAGTGTAATCGTATCTTAATTTTATACATAATAATATAATAGCATAAAGTATAATAAATTCACGTAATTAAGAATCTAAAAGAAAATTAATTAATAAATCCGGGTCACGCTCGCTATATCAATACTTGGAGCTAAAGAAAAAAAAATATCGAATATTTTAATCGGAAAGAAAATCGATCATATCGCAACGTATTATGATACTCTTTATCGTTGTATATATATATTTTAACGTTAGACTTATTTGTATATTATATTGAGCGAGTGTAATTTATAGCGGCGTATCAAAAATATATATTTAAAAGACAGATATGTCGTATCTTCGCGCACGGTTGTAACATTGGGATATGCAGTGATTACAGATCGCAATGTGATTGAGAGTGAAGTATTTTTAAAGCAATATTTTATAACAATAATTAGACGCTAAATATATCTTTCAAGATATTAAATCTGACAGTACTCATAATCGAAGATTTTTTCATGTAAAAATAAAAAAACATTAACATTTTCATTATTAAATCAAAATAATATACATATAGATCTATTGTTTGGCAATTATCACATCATATCATGATACATTTTCTTACAAATTTCCGAACATCTTATTAATAGATTTATTAATTATCTGTATATAACTCTCTCACATCTTTATTATTAAACAATAAAAGTTTCTTTCATCCTTTCGAGAAAAAAAAATACAATTTTAAAAGGATCATAATTAGAAAAAAAAGATTGATTTTATTCGAGTACTTTATCTTTGTAGAAAAAAATTGCTATTTATTAATATATATTACTGTGTAGAAAAAAATTAGTAATTTGTACAAAGTTAAACATGTATTTCTTATACGAAAGAAACTGAAAGAATTAAGCGATAAAAGTGCAAACTATGCGGATACAGTTTACTAATTGAGATTGAAAATGTATTCAGATATATAAATTGTAATATCCGCAAAAATTAAAATTGACTTTAGAGAACATCGTCATCTATTCTGCGCGTGCACAATTTTTATCTGTAAAAATTTTCAAAAATGAGACGCAAAATACTAAAACGCGTTTCTGTGTAGTAATTTCGATTAATGCACTCTGTCATTGATCAATCGAGGGATAGTTTTCTATTAATTGTGTCAGAAAACGTACGGATTTCTTTTTTCAATTTATATAATGTAAAATATCGCATAAACAATTTGTACAATCGGGTGCGTTAATAGTATTCCGATTGCACTTTTATATATATATTCAAGTTTTCCTATAATATACATAAGGTGCGTATCTTTTTATTTTGCAGAATTAATTATATGCTTCAATTACTACATGCTCGCGAGAGAGATGTTGTATTCTTGTGAATATGATCGGTTATTATATAACGTACCCAATTGCACATATGATTATAAAATCGATTTAAAATGCACTCGCACATCTTCCAATTCGCGCCTGCGTGTGCGATATAATGACTGAAAATAGAAAAGGATTTTTTTTCTTAAGATATCTTTTTTTTGGTTGTTATGCTAGTTTTTCATAAGAAAACATGAAATGTTAACGCTGTATATAGATTTGACATATATATAAAATTATAATTTATATATAAATAAATTAATTAATTAAAATATAATGCAATACTTAAATATTTAGAATATTTGTTTTAGAAATAAATATTAATCGCTAAAAATATGTTCTCTATTTATTCTATATGTTTCCTATTTAAAAATAAAACATAATTTCTATTCAAATTTTTAATACCGCAAATTTCCAAGTTTATCAAAATTTATAATTGCGTTTCTGCTAAAGTAAAAGGATATATATATTTAATAACATTCATATTTTAATTTTTATTAATTAATAACATAATTAACTATTGAATATCTAAAATAAGAGACAAATAAAATAAATTTTTTTTTAAATAATGATCTCTGAACTCTTAAAATCTTTAATTTCTGATATTAAGCGCGCCTAAATAATAAATTTCAATAGAATTATAATTACTCTCTATTGCCATTTCTCATTCAAAATCAAATTGTTTTATAATAATTCTTTTAATATTTAAATTCAAATTTTAATGAAATAAACAGGTTTTCAACTAATAATTTTTCATTGTATGTGAAAAGAATATCATAAATAACAAGACTTTTGTAAAATAATTTTGTATTTATTTCAAAGAATTATTTTTTCGCAGCTTTTTTCGTACTCTTCTTTGCTGCATCACCAGTTTTAACCTTCTTGGTTTTCTTTTTTAATCTGTAAAACGCGTCTGTCCGCAACTTGTTCCTTATCTGCCTTGCTTTACGCAACTTGAAACGATCAAAATCACAAAGTGCCGCACGCTGAAACAAAGAAAATTCTTTTTAATAAATCATAATACGTCGAGGTATATTTTACTATCGAAATTGTAACTGTATGATCAGAATTAAGTTAGCATCAGTCAAATCAGCCGGCAGTTCCTATCAATAATATTGGTTCATCATATACACATTTAAGTTATTTTATAAAAATCTAATGATAAGAAACTTATTTAGCATATCTCCTCTTTCTTTTATGAAGCAAAAAGTTATGTTAAAAGTACCGTTTTTTAAATAAAATACAAACAATAATTATTTAACATAAATAGCATTTATTAATTAGTGATAAAATTGACGAATTTTTTAAATTACCTTCTTTTTAGCTTCAACCTTTCTAGACCACATTGTTTGTTTCCACAATTCGTTGATATTAGCTGCTTCCCATACTTTACGTACAACACGAGTGGATCCAGAGAATGGGAAACGTAAGCGGAATTTCGTCAAGTGAAGCTCGTTAAGTCTCATTTCACAACGAGGTACACCTGTCGATGGGCCATCAACCAAAACCTTAGAAAAAATAAAAAATTAAGTACTGAAATCTAATAAAACTATTATAGAAATTGCAATAACTATATTTTCAGAAATAAATTGGCATCATTAAAGTCAGCCGGCATTTCCTATCATAATATTGGTTCATCATTTAATTAAAGTATAATTTAAAAAATATACAGAAACAAATATATGAAAATATATCAAACTTCTCTCAAAACATTTGTAGTTTTTATTTATATCTTCATTATATTAAAGAACAATATCTATTTATATGTATCTTTTGTCTAATATTATCTGCAGTCGAAATATGATTGCAATCAATATTCTAATGTCTTGCCGCTAATATTTCTTATTCATAATGAACATTACCATTCATATTACAGTTATTCACTAAAAAGTTATTTATTAAATATAATTTAAAAAAAAAATATTCTTACTCGATTCTGATCGATAATATCAACGATGGTGACCAATTTGCCTTGGTAAGGTCCATCGCTCACATAGGCCACACGGCCTGACTGCACGAATCTTTGAAACGGCTGTTAATAAAAAAGCACAATATTAATGATAAATCATAAACTATATTAATCTGCAATTTTAATAAATAATAAGTTCTAACATACAAAAATTAAAATGTTACGATACGTTGCATGTGTTCTTGTAACACAGAATTAAAATATAACAAAATATAACCAAATACAGTAAAAAATCAATTGTAAAAAAAGCTCTATTTGCATAATAAGTTAAAGCAAAAAGAAAAGATTCTCATTAAAGATATATATACATATGTAGAGAATTTTGAATCTGATTTAAGAAATTAAATAAGAACTTGCTAGAACGCATACTTCTTAAACTGTAAATTATGAATACAGTTTATATTATCGTGTAATCGTGAAAATTATATCGTGTAATAAACGACGAATATAGTAAATTAAATCGAGCACACATGCATCTAGAATTTCGGAGAACACGCCGTACAACATGTGATTAATAAGCTCGTGTAACGATGAGGTTAAGTCTCGCAATAATCTTGCGCGAGATACTCGCGTCGTTCGAAAATAATGATCATCGTGCGAGAAAAGCAAAAACTGTGAAAAAATCGTCTCATTCGTCGTTTATTACAATAATATCAATAATAATATTGTCGCGAAACAATCTCTACTCTCTCACCATGATTTTCCGGAAGCAAAAGAACCATCCGAGAGAGAAGTGGATAAACCGCGCCCACTGCTACCAACCGTCAACTGTCACACTCACCAGTGAACAATAATCTATAGGGACTTTTTTCAGCACAATTTAAAACCCGTATCAGACGATTTTAGTACAAACCGTGACATATCAAACCATTTTTTATTACGTCACATCGAGCTTGGACATGCGCTTCGTACATCGAGCGTGTAATGTCGATTCAATCAAGATACATTTTAATTCGAAGCTCGGCATCAGCTGTTCTATTTTCTATTTCGTGCTTCCGTTTTGAGAGAGAGAGAGAGAGAGAGAGAGAGAGACAGAGAGAGAGAGAGAGAGAGAGAGAGAGAGAGAGAGAGAGAGTAATACGATGAACGAAAATATATATGCATACGAATAATTTTCTATACTCACAGAGGATATACACTCATACATACACTGACAGTTAACAGAAAGTTTATTGAATCGCATACACAATCTGCCGCTAAGAATTATATATTTAACGTGAATTTTACAATAATGACAGTATTTTATGATTAGACATACAAGATTTCGTTTGCAGAATTAAATACAATTAAAAATATGAATTTGACGGCTATAAAAATGTTGGGAAATTCGAGAATTGCAAGATATGCGCTCGACAAGCGGGCGCACGTGTCTCTGTTTGGTAATGCGAATATGCAAGTAAGATGTAAAAGTCAAAAAATAATGCGCTCAAATAAAGCTATCGAAATAAATAGATATCAACGACCGGAAGAATCTATTGGGCTGTATGGATATTGCTTGTTGGCAAGTAAACATACTTGTTATGCTTATAATTTATTGTAAGATTTTGTATGTATCATAGTGATACAGAAAGATTTCATGTTTATGAAATGTAAATAAAAGTTTACGAAATGAATTATGATTTGATAATTAATATATTATAATATACTATAAATTTATACAGAAAAAAAATTAAAATTTAGAAAGCTTGATGTAAAATTTATTGGATAATTTTTTATTTGTATATATTATATTATAAAATTACTTAATATTAATAAAAATAATAATAAATATATATTTAAGATTGCAATATATTAATTTTATAAATATAATAAAGATAAACATATAAACATAAAAAAATGAAATTTATATTTTTAAATTAAAAAAAAACTGATTTAAAAAATATTTTATTGATAAGTTTTAATTTTCATATTTTTATCTGTTGCAATTTCTATACAGGGTATACCTATTGCTACTTTTGTACTTGGCACATGGCAAATTAAGAGATGGCGATGGAAGTTGGATTTAATAAAAAATCTGAAGTATCGTACTTCTGCAGAACCAATTGATTTGCCATCTGAGTAAGATTATATATGATGATTTATATTGTAAGTACCTTATTAAATATAGACATTTCATAGAAATATGTTTTTCTAGTTTAGATGAACTGAAACATAAGGAATATTATCCTGTGAAGGTAAAGGGAAAATTTTTGTATGAAAAGGAATTTTTGATGGGGCCTAGAAGTCTCATTCTAGGTGGAGAAGCTGTGAGTGAAAAAAGTGGTGGAATATTTTCACGCAAGGGTACAGGATATTATGTAATCACACCTTTTAAATTGGAAGATCGAGAGTAATTGCACTTTGCTTTTATTAATTGAATTATATTATGAAAAAGATCTTTTTATTCTACACTATAGAATTAATTAATGATTATTTCAGTTTGACTATTATGGTGAATCGTGGATGGATACCTAAAAGTGATCGTACATTATTTAAAATGGAAAAGAAGATTACAGATTCTATAGAAATCGTCGGCATTATTAGAGCAACTGAAAAACGACCTACATTTGTACCTGACAATGCTCCTGCAAAAGGAGTATGGCATTACAGGTATAAAGATGTAATATAGCATTTATCTAATTTGTATGTGTAAAATTGTATTGAAGAAATTTTTAATAATTAGGAAATAAAATTTTCTCCTGAAACCTCAAACATTTATGTTTATTGCAGAGATTTAAATGCAATGGCAAAGGTAGCAGAAGCAGAGCCTGTATATATAGAATTATTACCTGGATATAGCACCCCACAAGGTCCAATTGGTGGCCAAACAAGAGTAACTTTAAGAAACGAACATTTAAGTTATATAATCACTTGGTATGGATTGTCTGTAAGCACAGGCTACATGTGGTTTCGATACTTTGTGCAAAAATTACCTCTCCTTTAGTCATTAGCATTTCTTAGAAAGAGAAATAGAAATTTATCTGAAACATATGTAAAAATGTATGAGAAAAATTTAGCTAGTTTTTAATTACCCTACATTCTCCATGTAAAATCTTTTTATATTTTTATGAAAAAGATCCGAAAAAAGAAGATAAAGCAATGTTTTCTTCTTCGTAATTATAAATTTATTTATAGAATTCGTTATTCCGTAAACATGATAACTGTAAGTGTATTCTGTATTTCTCTCAGAAATATCTTCTATTGTTCTTCTGCTAAAAAAATATGGATTTTTTTTTATCTTTTATTAAACATAATAATAATGACAGTGATTATTATTATTTATAAAATCGTCAACGATAGTCATCATATACAATATATTACCTGATAAAATCAGCAAAAGACATCTTTATATAAAATATGAAAATATACAATAACAAGTTACATCTTGATCATATATTCGTATATACTAATGACTAATGACAATAATAAAAAAATTATTTAGAAAAGCAAGTATCAAGGAGGATTATCAGATTGTAATAAAAATAATAAAATATTTCTCTCATTAACAGATACTTATTCTCTCTTATGTTGTGTTAATAAATTTCATTGTTGTGTACTTATTTTTTTTTAATATCTTATTTATAATAGACAATTTACATATTTTGTTCATAATATTTAAATATTAAAAATAAATTATTTTCATATATAAAACTATTTAGTGTAAAAATCTATATAATCATATTTCACCAACTATCTTTTTTAAATGGAATTTTTAAACAATCTTTCGTTTCACTGATATTTCATTGAATCATGAAAAGCTTGGTAGAAAAGATAATAAATAAAAAAAAGATTATGGAGCAAAAATCTCGATTATAAAGCAAAATGTTTGTATTATTTTTAAATTTAAACAATAAAAGTATCATCGTTTCTGTCTATAAGGCTTGACGAAAAAAAGATATTTTTATATGTTTTCGTTTATCGATAAATCAATAATCAAGAAAAATATTTAATTGTAAAAAGAATTAAAGAAAAGAGAGATTCGTAATCTTTAATATTTTTTTGAAAATTTATCTTACAAATGCTAATTCAAAATTATAAAAAATAAAATATATAACATATCAGTAACAAAGAAATAGAACTGTTATAATAGTTCGATAATTGAGGAGCTTTTTGTTACATTTAATAATTTTCTAGAATAAAATGTGAAAAGATAAAATTTTTTTATTTAACAATTATTCTATTAATATACGCCTATGTAATTCTCTAAAATTTAATTGTCAATTGTATCTCCGACAAAATTCTCGCTTTGGCAACAAAATCAGCACACCTTTCATCGGAGACACCGCATATTTTATTCTTCTTCTCGCCTTAAATTACGAAATATGAAATAATAAATTCTCTTAAACGCCTATCTCTCAATTGCACTAATTATCTAGATATTTGCTATAGATAGTATACTGCTCGTACGACATACTCCTCCTATTTCCGGCGAGTACGTCGAAGAAGGCAAGCTGTGAATCGGTCAAACGTCATTTTTATCAATCTCTCGCACACATTCTTATAT
>JBCAUJ010000005.1:6542829-6578859 GCA_038406275.1 Cataglyphis albicans | reverse complement strand
ATTCTTATAGATATATATATATATATAGATATATATATATATATATATATATAATTTTATATTTTCGCAATTATACTATATTATCAATAGTAATTTTTCCCATTTTACATTTAATGAGAACCTAAAATTCTCGGACTACACCTTCGATATCGCTTACAATCAAAGATGCTCGTCGAGCTTTCCTTTTCATACGATAACGAGGCACAAACTCTTTATTTAAAGATATCAATGTTCTCGTCGAAATGTATACTGAACGTGCTACATGATTATGATTACCGACTATGTGGTATAAAAACGCGCGTGTCGTAACATATTTTGGATCCAATTTGAGGTCCAATGCTACTATCTTTCGGCTTTTCCTGTGGCCTAGAGTCTAGCTAGATGTATTCGTACATATCTAACAAGTGATTTTTAAATCATGATACTTATATCAGACAGCCGACTGATTGGATACTTGAAACGCGAGACAAGTTGGAAAACGGATCTGCTTTTTCCTCAACAAAGATCAACGTGATCTTTACACATTATAAGTAAAGCACATAGAATTGGCGGTTTTATTCAACATCGTCCAGTTTGCCGCTAGTTGGACGCGATTTTCTGTATCAAACACGAATGAAATTCGGAATCAGTGAATTCTAATGATTCCGCTTTTGGACTGTATTTGTAATCAAGATTTAAGCCGAGCTTATGCGCATATAGAAGCTTATCTCTCGAGAGTCTTCTCGTTTTGGTTTCTTAAAACAATTTTGTTTTCATAAAACATAAAGAAGCAAGATTTTTTTCGTAGATTAAAGTTTTGTTTGCCCTCTCTTATAGCATACCTTCATTCATTTAGAAAAGGCAACTTGTATGCTTTTAACCTTTTTTTTTGAACACTTTTTTGCGACTTTTAAAATGTTTAATAATTACAGCTGTTATTTATATATTTTAAATTACGTGCATAACATAAACACTTTGACTGATGAGATATTCATCATATATTATTATATATTTAATAAGATTATATATATATATATATATATATATATATATATATATATGATTGTTTTGAGCACCTCTCGCTATAGTTCAATTATATTTATATAAACAATTGTATGTATATACGCTACAGTGTATATGATTTTTATACATATATGTATTTGTGGATGTGCAACATTCTGTAGACTGTACTAGTGCACACACAAGTATAATCAAAACTTCTATCTAAAAACAGAAGCTATAATAATAACAACATCGCCATTTTATGTTTACATTATAAAAAGGTTGAACCTTATATAAAATATGTTATAAAAAATAAAATAATTATATCAAAACGTTGCGATTTTTTTCTTATTTATACAATTTATTGCACGGTCTAATAATTTCACGCGCGCAAACGCAAATGATGAGAAGGTGAACTTAGCAAATAGTTTGTTTCATGAGCTCCTTTCGTATAAATTCATTGACTTACTTTTATTATTTTTGAATAATGTGTAAGAGAGAGAAAGAAAGATTGTTGGTTTTATAAATTCATTCTCTATTTTTAAACAAATATAAATGTATTTCATTTTATCTTGTGTGTCGTCTAAAACGACAATTATGAAAAAGCCTGTTAAAGATAATCTTATGAGGAAAGGATTTAGCGATAAGAACAACTTGTGTGCTTCGTATTTACAAGTACAAGCTCGTCTTACGACTATCTAACATTCATATCCCTGCTATGAATACAGTCGACACATCGACGATTTGAATAAATTGACTATGATTTAATGCAATTCTCTAGATAATAATATTCTATCTATAATCTATAACATAAACAGCAAAAGAGAACCAAAAATTAATCCCATAATATTAATCAACGTTCGATACAATCTTGGCTGATCATCGATGACAAAGACCTCGTTTCCGCGGAACCTAAAGTTGATAAACATTTCGAGCGACACTTAGATGCTGGATCTGAAGAGCTCGAGCTTCATCTTTTTGTCCGGCAGATAACATTTAACATTGTTCCAAACAAGATAACGATAGGATAGGATCCTAAGTTCTACGAATAATAATTGTACGCTCCAGGTGTGTGTATGCGGATGTGTGCGTGTCGATCCGATGTGGTCTCTCACACGCTCGTAGGCTCTATTATTCATTGAGCACGCAGGTGCGAACCAGAGCGTTGCATACAGAATAGGGATCGCAGTTGCTGCTGGGCCTCCGGTCCTCCAAGTAGCCCTTCTTTTCCTCGGCGACGCCACGGGGAATGCGAATGCTGACATTCCTATTGGCTACACCGGCGCTGAAGTCATGGATGTTACTGGTCTCGCATTTTCCGGTTAATCTGCGCTCGTTGTCTTTTCCTCCGCGCGGATCGTATGCCTGGATGTGTCTGAGATGTTGCTTGCTGAGCTTGTCGATCGCTTTCTCGATCTCAGCGATACCATTTTCCCCGCGCATTGCTTTCGTCGAGAAGTTAGTGTGGGCGCCGGCGCCGTTCCATGAACCGTCCACCGGTTTCGGATCCAGTGTAACGATCACGCCGTACTCCTCGGCAATTTGGTGCAGAATGAATCGGGCAACCCACAGATCGTCCCCGGCGCTGATGCCCGAGCACGGTCCCACCTTGATCCATAATAAAAAAAATACTCACTTTAAAATAGAACAATTCTAGAGATAGAGAGACATTTTCATTCCAAAGGTGATAAAAGTTAAATTTCCACAGAGCTTTAAATCATAAATCTCGAAATAAATTTGCATGATATATTGATGGAATTCTTAAATTAATTTCTTTCTGTTATGTAAATTTAATTCTCAACATAATCTAAAAGCGTTATATCTGATTATATTATCTCATTTCCAATTTATATTATATCAAAGCTCGATCTGTAAGTGTTCTTTAATTATCTTTCATCTAATCATTTAACCGGAATGCTATTCGTTTTGCTTTCTATTACACCAATTGACAATTCGAGTATTTACCTGAAATTCCCATTGCGAGGGCATCACCTCGGCGTTGGTCCCTGCAATCTTCACGCCGGCATAGAGGCAGGCTTTATAATGAGCGTCGACAAGCTCGCGACCGAACACCTTATCGGCGCCGACGCCGCAGTAATAAGGGCCCTGCGGACCCGGAAAGCCGTTCTTGGGCCAACCAAACGGCCTGCCGTCAAAGTCCAGCAAAGTGTACTCCTGCTCGATGCCGAACCAGGGATCCTGGTCCTTGATGGCTTCCATCGCCTGATTCGCAATGCATCGCTTATTCGATTTCGTCGGCGTCTTGTCACTGTTGTAAGTGTCACAGAGCACGAGTATGTTTTTACCGCCACGGAAAGGATCTTTATAAATGGCCACTGGATAAAGATATATGTCACTATTGGCGCCTTCAGCTTGATACGTTGAGCTACCATCGTAGGTCCACGTTGGCAGTTCTGAAATTGATAATCGAAAGATTAAAAAAATCTCGTATTTAATCAAAAATTATTGATGGTAAAAAGTCCATATACTATATATATGTTTTTTTTTTCTTTTGTATAATCTGTCTGCATTTTTTTCATTTTTTCAAACTTAAATTTTTTCGCTTAAAAAAACGCGAGAATAATTTTTTAATTTTTTTTCTTACATATACATTGTATATGAATCTTTTTCTTATAATTTATTAATATATTTAATTTCTCATTATGTTCCGGAAGAAATCCATTAATAACGAAATTAATATTTATCTAATATTTATCACTTAGCATACGATCTCTACAAGGCTCGATTCTATTCTCGAAATAAACATATATTCAATGAACATAACAATAGTATAATATATAATGCAATGGCAATGATATTTACGTTATACATATTAATGCGATAATAGTCGATCCTACAAAAATCTGCGATGATTACTTAAGCTGTTGACAACAAACAGAGTTCATTGCTTTCATATTTTCTATCTTTCTATATGTGCGTACTATGTGAGATTAGATAACATTGCTTCATCATGAATAAATTGTGATAAATAATTTTTCGTAATTATAATGCACGCATAAACGCCTAAATTTTCATTTATCAATGCTCATAAAATATGGAGATCTTATATTTAATTTGAAAATCACATATATTTATGATCTATTAACAAATGTATCTGACTTTATGATATGTCATAGATTCGTGCAATATAAATTTTTTTAAATTTATTACTGTCATGTTTCATTTGCGGAATGCATAAACTTTTTCCATGTCATTTTTGCAAAGTCGTTCTTTAACATATATCATAAAATCGCTCGTATATCAAGATACATGCACATTTAGTGATGGCGACAGACTAGCGAGGACGATCGAAAGATTGAGCCACACCATTATGCTTGTTGCAAGGTCTTATAGAAATATGTAAATGAATTGAGATACCTTAATCGTGCAATCTGTATATCGTGATCCTTATAAAACTCACCAGAAAAAGGTGCGTTTTCGTTTTTTGAAATACGATCTTACTCTTCTAAAGTAATCTTCTTCTTATCCCTATCAGTGTCGTTATTAAAATACCGACTATTGAAAATACCGAAATAGTAGCTAAATATTATTTTAAAAATAACTAATTATATGCATAAAGTGAATTGAAAGAAAAATTATGCGTCACAAAAATCCGCAAAACTTTTCTTTAGATTAAATAGAAATTAAAATTGGAATATAATATGAAAGAAAAATGCAGACTATTTTTTTTTTTTTTTTTTTTTTTTTTTTTTTTTTTTTTTTTTAATGGAATCTTATCTTGAGAGCTCTAAGCTCGCCTTTCCGAATAAAATTAGTTCGATACAAGGTAGACAAATATTTTACATTTAGCAAATATGATATTGGTACGAATCTGAGGGTCCTCACTCACCGGAAGGATGTTTCGGCGCAAAGTCCAAGGTCCTGGTTTTACAACGTAATGCTTCGCCAGTACCGTCGATCCAAATGTACTTCGCCAGAATCGCATTTTCCGGCTGAGGCAAATCGAGGTACTTTTTCAATAGAGTTTTATCTAATCCCGCATTCGGCGATTCTTTCAACACGGTGCGCGACATAGTGGTGCTGTAAAAAAAGAAAGTGGTATATATAATGAAAAATGAGGATAAATAAAAATGACAGGAAAAATTGTTCGCGAATTATAATCTCTTTTTCGTGAAATATCAAGAAATATATTAATTGTACAAAAAAATAATTATAGAGAATAAAATTACAATTTATTTATCTATCTCGCATCCGATCTGATTCCGTGATACTTAATATCTTTACAATACTAATAGCATAAACATTCGCATAATTACACGATGATGTACTTAGCATATAATTCGATTAATTACATTATGTATGCATCCGCTTATTGTGTTTATGTCACGCTTCATATATGAATGAAAAATGCATCATGAAAGTACATCATACACATTATTGTGTATTTATTTAATTGCTGTGTAATTATTTTTTCTTTCTTCATTTCGATTTATCGGAGATATTAATTTTAACAAATTTAGAAAGAGATTTTGGGCATTCGTCTCAGCTAATAATTATTAATACTATCGCATTTAAAGCGACGCCGCGAGAGAAGCAGGCAGATGGAGACGCATCCGCGATGCAACACTCACGCAGAAAGAGAAGAACTTTCACTGTGGTAGTATACCGTGAAAAGATAGGTGCGCCCACACGGGGCTTCACGCGCGTAACACGCAAGCCGTGCGTGCATCACGCACTGCTCGGCATGTCGCGAGCGTTGGCGTGGCCATTGGCGCCGACGGAATTTTCCTCTGGTTCCTACCGAAAATCTCCCGGACGGAGAAGCAACACCGTTCATCGACCCACGTACACATATACACGCATAACACAGATACTTGATAAAGTGTCTGGATAAAGTTTGAAGATAGAAATCAAAACAAATTGTTACAAAATCGGCTCGATTTCTCTCTCACTCTCTTCTTCGATTTATAGATATCAGTTTCAAGAGAATTATATCTCTCTTTCAGTTTTAAAGAAATATTTAATTACGATATAGAAAACTTAGAAGAAAAGTTAAAAATTTAATGCCTAAAAATCGATGATTATCTCTTCCATGTAAAATAGTTATTATTATTTTAGATTTAGAGAAATCTAAAAAAGTTTCAATATATAATTTTATAAATTTTAATAATAATTTTTTTCATTAATTTTTTCATTGATTTGTGACTAAACTAAATTAGTTAGTTATGGAATCTTCCATTAATAAAAATTGAGATATATTTCTCTCGAAGTTGTAGATGACTGAAAATAAATGATTTTCAGCAATAAAATATAAATAACAATTATGTTTTGATTACATATTACAAAGTATTTCATATGCTTATTCATTTAATTTTAAACAAATTTTATAAGAGATTAGTAATTTAAAAATTATTATGATAATTACATAATAAGAAATACATTTAAAATTTCTTGCTACTATAGAGTGGCTAATATTAATATAAAAAATATAGCTTTCGTATGTTTTGGTCGCACGTCGGATCCTGGTTACGGACAAACTTTGACCTTAATTTGGAGAGAGAACTGATATATCGCGTCGCGTCACACGTTTATATCGCTTTGAGAATTTATAAAATGCAAATCAAAATATATTTGCTCACGTCACTATGCAATTACATGATTAATGCCATATGTTCATGTTTGGGTTTTGCGAAAGCGATTGCGATAACTTTTCATTGTTATTCTAGATGTCGTGATAGAATAAAATGAATTCTGAAAATCAAGATTTTGTACAGGAAAGAGAAAGATTACAGACTTCCTACACTTTCGATTTCAAGAATAAAATATTATAAAAGATATTAAATATATAAAATTAAATATATAAAAAATATTAATATTAATTAATTTATAAATATATATCGGAATTTCTTATACTATTTTATTCTCTCTCTCTCTCTTTTTATTGAGTTTATATAAAATATCTTGCATACGTCATGCAAATCTTTCAGAGAAAAAGCGTATCGAAATGAATGTTATCTTTGGTCACGTGCGAGCATAAAGCTATTTTTTGCGCGATACATGCATATCAAAGAGATGTGGGAACAAGTATATGCTTGATCCGCTTTTATCGCAATTATGAGATGATTGTGACCAATCGACAATTCGATAAGATTTGAAATTAAAAGTCTGGCAAAAATACAATTTTATTTCAAATTAATCTTGATGATAATTCTTAATTTATCATCTATCCTGCGTTGATGATTTTTCATTCGCAATACGTGTAAGTTTTTCCGTGTTAATTACTATATTAATTTTCAAAAGAAATGAAAATTGAGAGATCTCTTTCAGAAGTCAAATCAAAGATGTGATTTATATAAAATAACGATTATATAAAATAACGATTATACAGATTTTTACATGAAATGTAATGCAATATGTAATGATCTAATTATAATTATAATTATATATATGAGAGACTTTGATTTAGTCAAATCAAATGTCAAATGTGAAAATACAACTTTGCAAATAATTGTAAATCTCACAAAACCTAGTCAATTTTCATCTCTCTGCTTTAAAAATCGTTTTCTTTTGTTTCCCAAGTGATTCTTTTCGCATCCTCTCATTCGGATTTTTGCTCGTATTTTGCGCTGCTCAGAGAGAATAAAGACTCTGAAGGATGAAAATAAATGCGGAGGTTAATGCACTTCCTGTTAAACTCGCATGGACGCAGTAGAAAATGCGACCTTTGTCCAATCCATTGTTTTACCGTAAGCAGCCAATAATATGCACGTGCGCGTATCAGTGCTTATGTCATTTATATGTCTGGACGCACGAATGACAAGTGATAAAAATGAAATGATACTGTTGGCATTTTAGTATTTTAGTACTGGTGATATTTTTGCATGATCTTTCCCGTGCATATATTTGCTGTCTTATAATTTATAATATATCAAATTAAAATAGAAAATCTTTCTAGCATTCTAAAATTGTATCTTGTACATACATCATTAAGAGCAGATGTAATACAAACATGATGAAAAAAATTTCTGGGATATTGACCTAGGTCGTATGTTTAAATATACATTTTTGAGTATTTTCTTTTTCTCCAACTCCAACACAATGACTATGCAGGCACATTTGTGACGCACTTGGATTTTTGCGTGATTCGAACGTAAATTTTCGGTGAAACTTGAACACAACATAAATTCGCCGGCTAAACGATAAAACGATACGTAAGCCAGTGTCGTCGAATATTAAATTTCGATTTCTGCGTTCCTCGACGGAGTGTTGCTCTTTTCAATTTTAATGACAATCTTCGATTTTAATATTCCACCGTTTATTTATTTATTTTTTTTTTTTTTTTGATAATGTTTCGTATAGAACCTAGTCTCACATAAACATATTTACTTCAAAAAATATTTCAATAAGAAAATTATTAAAAGTTTTTGCCATTTATTGTAATTCATATACAAAATAGATTCGACGGTTGAAGGCGATCGTCTTTGCAACTATATTTCTTAAGTGGCTTGCGTTACAAGCATAGGAATAATAATGATGATGGTAATAAGGTCAAGGAAAACGTATAATTTACCGGTTTTCACGGCAAGTTAATTGTCGTTTAACGTAGAAAGTATCTGGGGCGAACAGATGTAGATTTCGAAAAATGAAAAAACTGAAAAAAAATGAAAAAAGATATATAACGATGAGAAACAAGAGAGACGAGCAAGAGCTTACTTTGATGAACAAAAATATTATTGATACTCTATATTTAACATGCTTTCGGATAAAACTTAATCATGTTTTAACCAGATAATAAAAAAAAATAAAATAAAAAGAAATTATTTTTCGCCTTCAACATACAAACAAACAATTTGTCAACGGAAAAAATCGCGAGAAAGAACCAACTGGCGTATTTCGTCGAAAAGTTTGAACAATGTTCGAAGCTCTTCTTCTACGACCATTCCGTAAAAAGCAAATTACTTCCTAAGCGAATGTGGCTGTCACAGCATAAATGCTCGTACTGAGACTGCACGTGATTTATTTGACATTTAACGGCGCTTGTTGCCGTGTGTGCAAAACATATTCGTCCCGATTTTGACATTTAAATATCAACGAGAGACTAGTTCGAGAGATTCCGTAACTCCGAGACATGAGATATTATTATTCAAATCAGAGGATTCCTTTTTTTTAACAAAATGTATATACATAATTCGATAACACTGACTAGTCCAAAGTTTTAATCGATATTAAATCGCTCTAAAAATAGTGATGCCTTAAGCAATAAGCGATGCGATAAGCAATGCGATAAGCAATGCAAAATTATAAATAATTCGGATATGCGTATAAACAGCCTCGACGAGACCTTCCTTGAAAGCTATATATATTTCAAATCAATATATTTAGGCCTTCGTAAAAAAGCCTTTCGCCAGAAATATATCGCGTGTACATATTTTTTTTTCTTTTTTTTTTTGAAGCTGAAAACATTAAACATTTTTTTGATAATAAAATTTTTTTTCCAAAAAGATATATATCAATTTTATCAATTTTGGTATTATTATAAATTATTTCTTTAAAAATATTTATTACTATTATCAAAAATAATAATTTATATATTTATTATTTTTTTACTTATTATTTTTACCACCATCGTTATTTTTTTTATAACCCCTGTCGCTCCTTGAATTATTGAATTTTATATCTATTTATATACAAAATAACGATGCTTATAAGATAACTTGAAAATAATATTTAAAATGATACTTAAAAATGATACTTAAAACAAATCAGCAATTTTATATCAGCATAAAAATTAAGTGCACTATCAATAGTTTAGCATATTTATTCAACTATCTCTGTTATTTGAGTCCAGTAATTATCAATATCCACTCTCTGATAGCATATATGCTAATAAAATCTGCATAAATATAACTCGGACAATTTAATAGTAATTTTTGCGAGTATAACTGATGTTCCTCCAAATGTGAAGTGTCCTTCACATTTTATCCACAAATTTTTTTACATTACAAATTTTTAAACATTACAGGAATCCAATCATACGTGTTCTCATCTCATACGTTCTTATCAAACTTATGTCTCTACCAACCTAAAACACCTGCTGACGGTGACCCATGATCTTTCATCGATCATTTTCGCGGTACGCAGGAGCTTGGGCCCGCAAATCCTGACGAAGATGTTGGTGCTCATCGTGATGAATTTCGTCGTCAAGATGAGGATACGCGAGAGAAATCTGGATCGCGCGTTTTAAGATGTGTGCGTACGAATATTAGGGAGAACAAGAAAAAAAAGGAGAAAGAAAGCCAGGACAACACCGATGAGAGAACACGAGGAAGCAACGCACCCTGAAGACTGGTTAAGGAGCGAGAGTGGTAGCATTTATATGGGCGCCCCTCTCCAAACGCCTCGGGCACATCAGGATGCCCGACGAGTTCAACTTGTATCTCGTTTCTCGTCTCTCTTTCAAGCTTTTTCACACGCAGCAAAAAATATTGCGATATAAATGAACTACTCTCTTTAATCTGACCTGGCAAGGATTATCTATCTAATCGAACAACAGGTCAATTTCATCGTGTGTTATACGACACTCATCGCATTGAAATTCAGCACGAGATACAATTTTTCATTAACGTTTCTCTTCATTATCAATGATGTCTTTGCAATTATTGTCGAGATTATATGCAAAAATGTAAGAAGTATTTCGCGTTAATCAAAGTCAAAGCTAAAGCTTCGCAGTCAAAGTTAAAGTAAATAAATAAAACGAGTTAAATATCGTCGAGACGTTTTGTGGCTGGAACATCAATTGATTCAACCACTATTGGTATGCAGGCATAAATAAAAGAAGAGAAGCAAAATGTGTCGCGATCGATGCTCGTTCATTGAATAAAAAATGCTAAAGCGGGTAGTGGGACATTCAAAAGAGAGATCCAAGTAGTTAATTATCGTGAGAATTTCGTGCCAAGAGAACGAAAATCTGGTCAATGATCTCTGAAAGACTAGTCGATGTTATACTTGGACCATCCACAAATTGAATGTTTTCACATTATATATTTAACAGTATATACATAAAAAGAGCTTTCGAAGAATTTCCATGAATTTAATTTCTCTTAAATGTAAAGAGCTCTTATTTGGCATGAATATAAAAGATCAATGATAAATATAATTTATGATTAATATATATTATATATTAATCATAATTTATAATATATTATAATATTCTCTATAGCATAGGAAAGAAGATAGAAAAGATTGAAAATAATCAAATAAGAGCTATAAAAATTATAGTAATTAAAATAATTAACAAAAATAGAATTTAGTAAATTAACAAAAGTAGAAAAATTATATTATTTTATAATAGAATATTAGAGCAATAATAATAGAGTCGTATTGTTGGGTCATGACGTATTTAATTAAAGGATTAGAGTTAAAACAATTACATTTTAATGCGCTCATAACAAGCGCAAATTAATAAATCCATATTTGAGCATACTCAAGTGTAAGTATGCATTTTGCGTTTATGTGATCGCAATTCGTTTATTCATTTCACGGACGATATTTATGCACAATTAACGCATACTTGAAAATGCAATGTCAAAATATCTGTATGCAAGTCGCGCGTTAATTGATTATGTCGCGTCGATATCGTACGGGAAAAATCAGAGAATCAACAGAAGAAAAAATCAATGGTAAATCCCAATGTGTATGAATGATTCAACAAACGTTACACGCGATCAATTTTCATTCACGTGAATCTTAACCAGATATACAAATATATTAAAAAAAAAAAAAAATAATAATGCTTTTAATTAGTCAACCGCAATACAATAAGTGTTTTAACGGAATGTTTTAACACATATTTGTTCCTTTATTTAAACATTAAATTCATATCTCATTGATTATTATAAGACACGAAACCCCGCGCGTGACTGAACAAACGTCACTGAAGAGATACATTGCAGCAATCAGTAGATTGTCCAAGCAACTATTACGTCAATATGATTAATTAATCTGTGAACTCGTGTTGGTGACATTATACGATATGTCTTGCAATAAAAATCGCTTGTTTCTACAACGTGTTATGTTAAGTAATTGTTATATTAAGCGACATAATTAATCTAATAACATTTTTATATATTTAGTACATATAAATATTTCTTAATTGTATCAATTTATAGACTTAAACTAAGTATATTAGTTGGTTTTAATCGTTTGATGCGATTATAAAGTCATGTATCATTGACCTCGTTATCGCTCTCTTCCATAGATAAAGTTCGCGACCTCGTCGTACGAGACGAAACGTGACGTCTGAATGATGATATTTCGGAAATTTGATTTCATGAAGAATTCGCAAATGAATCATATTCACGAAGTTTAGGAAAGTAAAATGAGAAAAATCATTATAAATTTATTAATTTCTAATTATTTGACCGGAATATTTACAGCTTTCTCCTTAACGAAAATTTAAAATCCTTTATAAAGACTTTACAATTTTTTTTTTTTACATAAAATAAAGACTCAATAAATGCACTAAACAATAGAAATGTTTTTTTTTTTTTAAATTGCGACTACGCTTTATATATAGCGCGTAATAATAATAGTATAACAAAAGATAGAATTTATAACATATTAAATATTTTATCTTACGCAAAAAAAAAATTTTCATATCTGTTAACGTTCCTAAGATATAATCTGTCCCAGTTTTTTGTAGAGTACCTTATATATAGCAATACCAATTAGCGCATTAAAAGAATCTCGCTTCTAAATGTACATTTTTCGAAATAAATAAATTACTTAATTTCTGTCAAAACAGCGATCTATGTATAGTTGCGATAAATTTATCATGTGTCAAATCGCTAAAGTTAAAAATCAGCACAAATCGATCGAAAAGAAACAAAATGTCCACTACAAAGAAAGTAACTATCCGCTCTCATCGTATCTAGCCTTTTAGCCGATAAAAATACTTGTCCGCTACCTTAGACAACGATCGATCTTCTTATCCCCATGTTACGTATGTTTGCTATCATTATGCCTATCGAATGTTCATCTAGATTGTTTTTTCTGCACTCTTTGATTAAATTTCCCTTTTATTGTTGCATTTATATAAAAAAAAAAAATTATTAATAAAACACAATATTTGTCAAAAAGATGAAGATCTAAGAAAATATTGGATTTAAATTTAGATATAAATGTCTCGGAAACTCTTCTTCCGTATGTATATACAGAGACCTCCCGCTTTTTAATGTTTTCACGGAAATAAAATAAAAAAAATATATTCGTAGATAAATCTTATTAAATTTAAAATGTAGAAAAAAAAGGATCTCTTGAGACCAGTGTATTTATGTAAATACAGAATATATAATAGTATTGATAAAATACTCAACTAATTATTTAAGCTCATGATTATCTATTCATATCTCGTATAATTTTATAAGTGGAATATTATGTGTCGACGAAAATATTCATTTAATTGCAGATAAGCATTGCTTATCAATGATAGACAATCACATTTCTCAATCTTGATAAAAAAAAACAGAGAATCAACAGCTGCATAAGAATTGTTTATGATGTCGCATGGACAATTCTTATGTTAGATAAAATTTTAGGAGAGATTGCATCGATTGAATTTTATAATTGTGATTATATTTCGTATATATAGTGTCTTTAAAATTAGAAATTAATAAATCTTATAATTGTATTTTGAAAAGACTTAAGATTGAAAATATTGAAGTTTAAAAATATACTTCAGTTTTAAACTATAATGCAAACTAACAAGTAAAATAAAATCACGTGTTTTACAGTTGCTTATCGAAAATAAATACGTTGTACTGATAAGATACTAGGCAAATATTTGCTTGGAAAATTATTGTATCTAATTCGCGTCTTTAAAAATATATGAATTACGCAAATATGAACTCTTCTTAAAAAAAAAAAAAAAAAAAAAAAAAAAAAAAAAAAAAAAAAAAAAAAAAAAAATTACTTAGAAAAATTAAAAACAATTAATATTTTAAGGTCGAGATATATGTGCGAGTATATAAATACAAATGGAACAAGATGTAATAAATTTTTAATGATCTGATTTACAGCAATCATCAGAGATTATTATGATGACACAGTGCCATCGTATAAATTAAAAAAATAATATTTGTTAACTTATTCATTAATTAAATATAATAGCACTGTTCCATTTACACAAAAGTCTTAATTATCTCACTTGGACATATTCTTACGTTGTTGCGCGAGATTGCGCTCCCAAATACAACGAGAACAGCAATAGAATGTGCGTTGATTTTTTTTTTTTAATTTACAACATATTATTTTCCGCGCGTTTTGCGCATTTTTACTTCCACCGCGTTACATTACAAATTACGAGGTCACACAATAAAGTAACGAAGGCGACTTAAGCGTTCCACTGACCTACACACCACATCAGTCAATGGCCCTTATATAGATCCTTCATTTAAGGGTTTAACCTCATTTGAATATATCTGTTCTCGGAAATCAAATATATCGCGCTTTTACGAGCTTTGCGCTTCGCCGTGTTGACATGACAGTAAGAGAGATCAATGTTTCATACAGTACAGGGTGTCGTGAAACATAATTTTTTGCTACGTAAAGTTTGACACTTTGTGTTTATTCAGGCATCTAGCATTTTTGCAAAAATTTGTATATGTGCAAATCTGTCATATTTATCGCCTATAATAAATCTAATTATAATCTGATATTTCGATCGTTCGACGCGGAATAATTGAAATAAAGAAATTTTCTTCTATAATAAAAGATATAATCACTTATACATTTAAAGAAAATTTTTTTCACGTATGGTTTTATATTATATATTGAAAAATTCAAAAATTTACTTCGTGATTAGAGAGATCAAGACAAGTCTTGAAATAACTTCCAGGCGTTAAAGGGAAACAATAGATTGTAAGAATCTCTGACTCTAATTGTCCAACAGGTTTCATAAGAACGTTTTTAAATCAAGAATCTCACGCTGAGCCTCATAGCTGGTGAACCAAATTGAAAAGAAGCCATGAAATCAATTAAGAGTATATCAATCACCGACGACTTGAAAAGAAAACAGGATGTCGTGTGCATTTAAGGAATTTTAGACTGTTTTACTTTTTGGTCGTCATACAAGATCTATAACATTCTGTATTCTTTCATCCGACAAATTTCTTACAAATTGTTTACGAAAGCGTATTTGTGGGGAGAGTACGCGCTTTAATTATTTTATTTTATTTGAGATATTTGTTTTATGGAGATTAATATATATCTTACCCATAATTTTTTTATTGACAAATCACTATTGGTATGAATCACAGGAAATTTACCTCTGAAAATTACTGAAAATTACTGAAAATTATGTAAAATATTTTTTCTCTCCTATAAATTAATGATAAAATTAATTACGTTAATTAAAGGTTGTTTGATCTATTTTTTGTCAAAAATTTGATCTCGTATAAAACACTGCTTGGAGGATGCTTGTTTTGTCAATTTATGTTAAGTAAAAATTTTCCGCGAGTGCAACGGTCCGTCACAGTGCCAAGTTTCCGGAATGCATTATATGTCGCTTCTCAGGGTCAAATGAACAATTGCAATATCGTGCCAATTATTTCCGGCGACCGTCATCAAGGATATTCTGTCTAAAAACCTAATGTCTTTCCTTGCCAAAAAAAAAAAATCATTCTCTATTTTTCATTGACGTACAGTCAATAGTTGAAGGAAAATTAATTGTCGGGTAATTAAAACAAATTTGATATAATCATTTTTTTTTCAACTGAACGCGGAAACACTATTCGGTAATCTTTATCAATTTTCATTAATTAATTTTATATTAAATTAAATTTTGATACAGATCCATTATTGAAAACAGCATAGATCAAAGACATCGATGATAAAAATGATAAAATGATAAAATTCACTTTACATCTCTCGAGACGTCTGCTATCAATTATTTGGAAAAAAGATATGCTCATATATCTCTTTTACTGCTAATCAATTTTCACAAATTAATTTTATATTAGACTACATTTTAATATCCATTATTGAAAGCAGCACAAATCAAAGACATCGATAAATGGTAAAATTTACTTTACATCTCTCGAAACATCTGCTATCAATTATTAGTAGGAAAAAAAAATATTCGCGTGTATCTTTTACTGCTGATGAAGCTACACACGCGCATCCTTGCCAAGTACACGTGATCTACGAGAATAGCATGTTAATAGGCCTAGAAAAAAAACTATTCTATCGCAATAAATAAAGGAAAATACCAATTATCTTAACATCTTTTCATCATTCAAGAACACTTAATCATTTAATTTTTCCAGTATAATTTATGAAGTATATATCGCTGTGAATATTTTCCTTGTCGTTTTCGCCTTTCTTGTATATTTTCGTTCTATAATAATATCACTTTTTTTTTATTTTACGCACAATTTTATACTTTAAAAAATTGTTATTTATAAATTAATTAAAAATTCTATTGGTTAAAATTTTTTAATATTTTTGTATATTTCTATATAGATAAAATAAGGAATAGAATGCATATTTAAAGACGCATATTTAAAGACGCAGACTTTATAATGATTACGAAATGCATTCATAGCGTAATACTATTTTTCGTAAGCTTAATCGTCTGATGATGATAGATATGTTTGAATAACACAATGCCAAGCATGATTTTTTTTTATTGGTAGACACACTCTTGTGATAAATGTAAGACTACTGCATTTGAATAATAATTTAATTATATACATGCTCTTTAATCTTACATGCGTTCTTATATCCTTATATCGATTATATACATTTCTCGAAATTTCAATAAATTTATAGAATTTTTATAATAAATTTTTTAGATTTTATTCGTTTGAATCCTGAGTTTATATATTCGATTCTTTGCATTTCGACTTTATTGTAATAATATTGTATTTAGATTTCTGTAACTTTGTCGATTTAAAATCTTCTATATTTTAATATTCTTGAGTTCTTTCAGATATTTTTAAATTAATTCTCTGAATAATTCTCTGATTCTAGATTTTTTCCACGTCAGATTTTTTTTTTTTTTTAATTTCTTGTTCTTTCTAACTTCTTCTTTAGAATTTTAATGTCTGAATTAAAGGATATTCATACGTTTAAACCTCATGTTATAATTTCATAAAATTATAATTACATAAAATTTTTTCACAATACTACATTCATCAGCACAATTAAACTTCAAGATTTGTAACCTAGTTTCTTGGAGTCCTAAGATCAAGTGGCTCACTATCAAATGATTGTTCAAACAAAGACTCTCGGACAAAGAGTAATCGTCGATACAGTTTCAATAGAAAACGATAATTTTATATTTTATATTTATTCTTGATATTTTATCAAGATCTCACTTTATCTTTCTTTATGGAAAAAAATCAATCACTTTAGTCAATATCTATGCTATTTAAGATTATCGCCGCTTTATACAGGAATGATACTAAAGGTCATAATCTATTTCAATTAACTCCCTACTATACATTGTATTCTGGAATATACAATGTGGTTCGTTATTGAAGATACAATCGGCAAAGAAAAGATAATTCTATACGAAAAAAGATAATAGTAAAAGATATGCAATATACTTTTTCCAACACATTATTCTTCAATAGAACAAGAGTGAAAGATTCGATAAAAGACAGAAAAGAGAAGAGAATACCTTGCTGATCTTCCTCCTTACTGTTGGCGAATGCGATTCATCCGCGAGGGTGGACACTTAGCATCAGCCAGAGATGAGAGGATACTGCCAGATGCAGTTGGCAGTGCAGATCGGTACAACGATATAGAATGTCGTCGACGACGACGACGACGACGACGTATAGATACGTGGTCCACGAAAATAGTGTCGCGTGTGAGTGACAGCTGCGTGGATCTACGCGAGCACGACGGCGAAGAGATGCGTCATTCACTAGACTATGGAGGAAGAACGAGGCTGGTTTACCCTCCTTTTTATATGTCCCCACCCCGTGGATTCCGAGCACGCGTTCGCGGTGTGCACCACGTAAGTACCTCAAGCTGTATCTCTCTTGGTTACTTTTATTTTGAGCGATATCTGCACTCCGTCGCACGGAAAGATTCATAATTAAGCGATAAGAACAAGGAAGAAAGATAAATTTAAATTTGTTTTCATTTGCTTTAAATATATATATATAATAAAGAAAAATATATTATATCTAATAGATAATAATTAAGTTCTAATTGTTTATAAGTGTATTTTTATTAATCATTCCTCTTCTCTCCTTGTCTTTTCTTTTGTGTAGATTAATAGAAAAAAAGGATCGTAATATATATCTCTTTTAAAAATTAAATATACTCACATGCAAGTTACAGTGTATATACGGCGCCAGTTAGCCACAAATTAACGGTCGTAAAGCACTAATTGTTTCCATTGTATTCGCTAACACAACAAGTTAACACACACTAATCCTTCACTAAACTGTGACTTGTTTGTTCTTTGACAATCGCGTCTAGTCATTGGACAAACACGTGCAATAGAAGATTTGTCATCCGAAACAGGAAACGCTCTTTCAAAAATAATCGCTCATTATTATCGTGAAGCTTCTGTTTTAACAATTCTCGATGTGAGAAATAAAAAGATGAAAATATAATACTTGTATGTCGCGAATTTTTTTTTTACAATAAAAAATTTTGACAATAAATAAAAATTTCTAGTCTTTTTTTATACAGAAATCTTATCAAACTTTTGGATCAGATGCACGCTGTGTTTAACAAACACGACGGATTTAATCTTCGTACGAAATAACGATATCGTAGGTTTAAAAATTTTCGAAATTTAATCTACGATTAAATTACTGCAATAGAATTAAAAATTTTGTGGAGTTCGTGCAAGTACAAATCCGTAAATCCATAGGAAATAATACTTGTTTTCCGTAGTGTCAAAAAATTTGTCAAAAATTTGTAAACCCACTGATCAGCTGATCGGCGGAACAAAAAATTTACAATAGTCGCTTTAATCGAATACCCATTAATTTAATCGGATTAACTTATTATAGGTAATACTTCTGAGGTTAATTATTTTGATGCACAGGCTTATATCTTATTTGTTAATCCGCAAATGTTGCCTAAATCATTAATTTTTCATAAGATTTTAATAAAGATAATAAAGCTATGCAATCTTCCCCCGTTTGTTCGTATTTCGGAAGTATCAATCGAAATTTTTACGCGATTATTACGTGCACGACACGCGGCCTGCATCGCAAGCGTGACACCTAATGCAGGTTGAGAGTAATCGTCGGTCACAATCGATTGTGACTGACGTTACATGTTACATCGCTATGGTGACACGTGAAAACAAACATAATACATGCGATCGCGTAGACGCGCTGACCCACAGTGAGCCTCACGAGTTCAGTGTGTCACGTGTACGTCAGAAAAGGAGCGAGAGTCCCTCTCATTTGTTGAGCTCCGCGGCAAAGTGTGTATTTTACTACGACGAATTCAAAGATATCGAAAAACTCGAGGTTATTCGTAGAAGGTGGATTTTTGGCCATGTGCCCGAATTAAATTAACGCCTCTCACTCCGCACGTTCGTTCATGCGAATCTCGCTTGAATCGAATTGAACTGCTCGCGTTACGTCAAACATCTTTTTTTTTTTTTAATACAAAAGTTATTGGATCAAAAAATTTCTAAATCTTTCGATAAACTTTAGATTTAAATTTGTGCTTGTTAAATTCTTTTTTAAATTTTAATTTCTCTGCGATTCTCCTGTGAACCCTCGAAATCTAAATTCTAATAAGTTCCAATATTTCTCGTTTCATCGGAATATTATTTTTTAAGTATTTTTGTATCTTTAAATTGTACTCCGTCAAACTTTTAAATTTTTAATTAATTGCTGATATGATTCAAAATCTGATATACTGAAAATCTTTCGTGCTTAATATCTTGAACTCTTTTTGGAATTTAATTGCTCTCAAGGCCACCGGAAAATGTATATCTTTTTTTTTAAGAATGTCGTAAAAAAATTCTGTGGTTTACCCGAGAATAGTCTTTTATCGATAAATTTATGCTGATGTTTCATGTTACGTTACTCGCATCGAAACGACCCTCGTGCGTGTTACCTTGACCCAGACTGTACGGTTCAGTGTGTCACGTGCACGAAATGGATCGAATCCGAGTTCAGCATTCTCCTCTTACAATGAGTTTTCTTCAACCCTCCAGCGGGTTTACAATCCCTTTCACCCCCTCTCTCTTTCTCACAATTGAAAATGTTATGAGTACAACCTGTTCTTTTATTTCCATCCTAAAATCTCTAAATAATTTTCTCTTTTCATAATTAATAAATATTTTGGCTATTGTAATTAATATTTATGTGAATAATTCTTTATAATTTCCTCAATCAAAAAAAAAAAAAAAAAGATTTTCACGTAAGATAAATATTATATGATTCAGATTAAAAGGTTAAATCACATCGCATCATAACTACGTAATGAGATAAATTTGTCGATTCTATTTTGTAATTAAATTTAGTACAAAAATTATACATATATGTTTATTACACTATAATATATTTATTAAGATTAATAAATTACTATTAGTTGCACGATATTTATTCAGTAGCTTTAATTGCGATTGATATCGATTTTAATAATTATACAGAGATAACAGTCAGGTGTGTCATTGCAAGCTTCAATTATTCAAATCGCACAAAACAACATTCGTCACAATTGTTACATGATATGCAATTGCATTCGACAAAATAGGATGTTTACGACTGGCAGCATAAAAAAAAACTAGACCGACTCATATTTATGGAAGTGCATAACTATTCACTTCGTAATGCTATTTTCCATAATGAACAAACAGTATTTTCCATATCACTCGGGAAACCAATAACTAAATATATTTTAACTAAGGCTAAACACTAAGGCCAAATAGATTAAAACCAATCGATTAGAATGTAACAAATACAGGTTGAATCTGTCACGAGAAAACGGAGTAAACACGCATGAAAGGAAGAAAAATATCGGGTATAATATAAAACAAGATCAGATATTATATTGTGTGTGTATATGTGTGCGCGCGCGCGTATGCATTCATAATATGATTAATATAAGTTCCGTAATACATGTCATGTGCGATAGATTTTCTTTTACACCGTATAAATTTAAATTGCTCGTACAAATTGCAATTCGACATTGCTATTGTTCTATTCTTACAAAAAAAAAAAAAGATATATAGCTGCTTATAATAATAATAATAAGAGACATGTGAGAGAAAAAAAAAATTTGGGATGTTCTTCCGGCGATTTCGTACAAATTTATATCCGCTGCAAAAGACTTACGAATTGCTGTATAAAGTGATATTATTACACGACGATATTTCGCGGAATTAACGGAAAGAGGAGAATAATTATTCATCATCTCTGGGCGTGACACGCTGACGTAAAGCACTCGGCACTCGTAAAGCACGAACATCCGTGGATTAATTTCAGCAGCAGTGTATCTTGTGCATAAAGCTTTCACGAGATTCGACATTTTTCTATTCTCGCGATCTAGGTCAGTGTCGGCGCGCCGTGTGGTTCATTTACTTACGCCATATATTAGAAAAGTTCGTCCTTGTATTTGAATTGCGCACCGAATAATAGGACAGCTTATCGAGATAATTGATATCTAAAAAATTATAATTTCGAAAAATATAAATTTAGAAATATGATTGGCCAGTAAAATACCGCGAATCTTAATTTAGTTTCACTCTATTCTATGTTTGTGGAAATTTTAGTTCGCGATATTCAGAGGGAATATCAATATATGTTATGTAAATATTTATTTCGTTAAGAATTAAGGAAAGAAAGAGAGAGAGAGAATAAAAATAAATAGCGATAAGCTCTAACAGCGATAGGCTCAGAGAACTAACAATTAAGTGGGAAAATCGGCAAAAGAGCCAAGCCGCACGCATTAGCGCGCAAAATTTATTTAAAAAGTAACACATCACTCAATAAATTCCCGGTCTGACACATTATGGCAATATTGTTGACAGACCCACGTGATTTCTAAAAAAAAATTTGTTTTTCATAGTTAGACCGGAGACTTATTGAGTGATGTGTTATATTCGGTAAATGTGAAGATTAATTAATTTCAAATTTAATAAAGAAATCTTATTGTTGCATTTGAATTGTTTAAAAACGATTAAAATGTTATTTTAAGTAGAAACAGCGGTGTGAAAATAATTTATTCTTATATAACTGTGTCCAATTTTAAATGAGGAAAAAAGATAAGATGCGTGTGAAAAAATGAAAAGAATAGAACCTGTAAGGTATTATTATGAACAACGCGTTATAACATGATGCGCTTACTGGGAACTTCAATAAAGATTTGTAATACTCGACAAAAAAGACGTCAATACTTTTTCACATCCCGATATTATATTTGGATCCCGGTATAAGATACACGAAAAATTTTGCAGAAAATATATACGAATATTTTTTTCTAATAAATATAACAAATATAATAATCTGAAAAAAAAAAATCTATAGAGAAATTTATTACGAGTCGAAGTTATTTGCAAGAATATTTTAACAAACGAAGAGAATTCCTTCTGGAATCACGAGTAATTTCAAATTTTAAGGGCACTAACAGAGAGAGGAAGACCCGTAATTTATATACTCATTATAATTTCTCATTATAATTATATACTCATTATAATTTCATAGCTTCAGTTCATTTCACAATAGTGCTGCAGTCTGAAAATAATGTAATTGCGGCAATAACTCATTAGTGTCGATAAGAGATATATAAACGTATCGAGGATAATTAAATGCAGCCGTGCCTCAAACACCTTGACTTTGACCACGTGAATCGCGGGAGCTCTTATCCGTTACAATAATGTATCTTGCAAATTTACGCGGTAACTATGATAACGAATGTGCGTTTTTATTGCACAAGCACCTGAGTTCTTGTTAAGCTAATCTTTTGCCAACTTTTTTATCGGTAAGTTTATTTTCTTTTTTAACAATTAAATTTAATTATATCGCGTAATAAATTGTGAAAAAGAAATATTTTAAGGATTACCTATATATTCTGTACATATATATATATATATGTATTATTCTTATATTTTATATATTATATAAATTATCCCATGCATATATATTATATTCTTATACATATTTAATTATCCTTATATTACAATTATATTATTTTTCAGGACAAAATTTCTTTAGACGATAAGATTAATTAAAATATTTGTCATTGAGTCGCCTATGAACCATTTTATGCAACCAAAAATTCGTATATAATAGTAAGAAAAAAATCTGCAATTTAGAACATGCATTCTCATGAAGCGCTTACGGCGCGCTGAGACGAATGGCTTATTTTAGTATTCATGCTAGACACTTTTGCGACTGTTACTTATTGAGAAATATATCCTAATAATACCAGTTATGCCGCATTACGACGGAATATTGCGCAACAAATACCATATATTGCCATTTTTAATAAGTTTATAATAACCATTAATTTTATCTTTGCGAAACATTTCAATGTCAGATTTAACCTACTAACATAATTGGTTCTAACTCCTTCTTAAAGAACTTGAGTAAATCATAATATATATTTTATTATATAGTAAAACATAAATTAAAAAATCTTTTCTAAAATAAAATATAAATGTGTTATATAAATACAATAAATGTGCGTAAAATATAAATAAAATTTTTTATTTATAAAAATGATAAAAAGTTTGCATTTGTGTCGATCTCACATTTCATTAAAATTTTATCTTTTAACAAATTATGATTGCTAAATCGATCATTGTACGCTAAAGATTCTATCATACATACAATATAAAAACTTAATAGTAATAAAAATATCAAATCAAGTAAACAGTGTTAAAAATTTAAAATAGTAATTGTGTAAAAATAGAACATAAAAGATTTGAAAAAAGGAGAGAATAGAAAAAAAACATATTTAACTAACAATTTTTTAATAAAATAAACAATTTTGCTTAAAATATATTCAATACAATCCTAAAAAATTATATAGTCTCTCCATAATAATCATAAATAATCAACTTTTTAAAACTTTTTATAATAAACTCTTTTGGCTTCAACAATTTTTGCAATTAAATGTTTCAATCAAAACATTTGTATATTTAACAATTTTTTTTTTTTTAAATTAAAACAAGGTATTGTTAAATTACTCTCATTCACGTTTAATCGTTTAACTGTCAATCTGTCAATCTTTACGAAACAATGTTTCAGAAGCCAACCATCAAATGTATCCCGTCAAAACACTCACCTTTAGTTGGTCCACTTGATGAGAGTTACTCGTCCAAATGTCTTGTTAAAATATTCTATGACTATGCTGTTCAGCTACAGTTAGCTATTGCTTGATAACGCGTTCTGCAATACTACCGTGGCAGTTAGCTCGCGATACTTATGTAGGGGAGCATTTCAGCGCAAGCGTCGCTCACCTCCCCGGACTTCCACCTCTCCGTGATGGGCATGATTATCCGACATGATCATACGTCCATCGTAAATCGTTAAATGTCGGAAATTCTTCTCGCGATGCTCGCGAATCATGCAAATTGAAGACGCGGGAGGACCGTGAATCAGAGCCACGCGAAACAAGATACATTCGTGAAATTAGAGATCTGCTATGTGAAAGACTACTCGGGTATTGATATCGATGATTTCAAGAAGTTTCTCTTCGTAAAGATGATTTTTTTATATTTAATAAAATTTAATAAAAAGTCCATATAGTGATAAAAATTCTTAGTATCAAGATTTTGTGAATTTGAATTCTAGTGCATTCAAAGATTTATGAGGATTTGTTGTAAAAATTTAAAAATCTAATAGTTTAATATATTAATATAATTATTCAACAAATAATCTATTTCTTACCTAGAATTATATGTATATTACATATAAAATGTCTTCAACTTTTCAACAATAATCCCTCACATATACTTTTATTTTTTTAAGTCATATATATACAATTCGTAATAAAATTCACATCTATTTTTAATACAAAACTAATCTCATTATTATTTTCCAATATATATCGTGTGATGATAGACATTATTAATTAAACATATATTGCATTATAAATTAACGCCTGTCACCTTATCTCTCTGAAAAATGAGAATATTGCAAAAGAAATCTAACAAGAAATTTTAATGTGTGTTATTAATTTTCTCTCATAAAATTGCGATAAAATGACAAAGGACTTTTCTGATCAATAAACGTTTATAAAAAAAATGCAATATATCCTCAATTAATTATATTATCGTTACACGACACATTAGAAAGGTGATAATGATATATATTGTTTTGTATTTAAAAAAAATATAAAATTAATTATAAATTATATAGCTCTTAAGAAAATGGAGTGGAGGATTATTGCTGAAACAAGAGATTAAATTAAGTGAAAAATAAATTAAAAGAAAAGATTAAATAAGAGATTAAAAATCAATGCAAAATGAAATAAATTTTGAGATAAATAAAATAAATTTTTTCAAATAGTAATGTATTATTATTCAAGATATTCTATAATAGACCGATCGTAACTTTTTTTTCAGGTATACTGATATTTAATCGTATTTAATCGTTAAAGAGAAATAGGTAAACGCAACTTTCCATCGTAATAAAGATCTTGCGCTAAAAATGCATCGTTAATAATGACTGTTGAAAATAATATCTTCTGAACAAAATTTTTTACTCTCTTATAGGAGAAATGTTCTTACGTACTAATTATATCACGGTTAGTGATTGGCATCATCATATTATGCATTTACAATGATTCACGTATGCATATTTATTGGCGCGCGAAATCTTATCTTCTCTCATAAAAATATATAAAGTATCTTATTGTTAGTAAAAATCACAGTTAACATGTATCTCTGTGACCTCTGATTTTGCTACGTTTGCAAAAAAATTATGATAAGCTTGTTCTCATTTATAATGCAAACAACTATTCTAGCCATTCAATTTACTATAAAATTAAATTTTAATTTCATAAACTTTTTTATAATTTTATTGATTGATTTATAACTCATATCATTACTGAAAGTCACCAAAAGTCTTTCGATAATCTTTTACCATTAGATATATTTTTAAGACTAAAAAAAAGCTACTTATATAATCAGAGAAGAAATTTATATTCTATTAATAATTTCATAAAAGCATATCAATCTCTCTCTCACCAAGTCGTGAAATATTTTATATGCATCGTAAGATATTAAATCGTATAAAACCTCAATCGCATAACCGCAAATATAATTCTATATTCTCCAAGGAGAACTGGCTTCGCATATCAATATCACAGCCCGTTTAAAATTCCGTCTTGAAAAAAAATACTTAAACAAGAGAAAAGCGGGTTTTTTTATATTGTTCGCAACAAATGTACTGTTGGTCATGTAATTGTGTCTTTTCAAAAGAAAAGCTATAACAAAAAACGAGTGAGATCATTCGTAAAGAAACACATCCAATCAAATTTATGCTGAAGAAAAACTAACTCTAGTTTCATTTAAAATATCTTGAACTGAAAAAATGATTTTCAAAACAGTCCATATAAAAAAAAGGTGATGTGGATCGTGAAATATAATAGAAGAACAGAAACAGAGATAGGAGAGGAAAAAAGAAAGAAAGAAAGAGAGAGAGAGAGAGAGAGAGAGAGAGAGAGAGAGAGAGAGAGAGAGAGAGAAAAATCGATTCATTGGAGTGATCTACGAGATCATTTTCATCATTGCGTGCTACAAATTTCTACAAGTTCGGATGTCGTGACTAATTTATGATAACTCGTAGTAGTTCGAACGAAAAATTATGGAGTTTGCGCAACCGCTCTTGATCACTAATGATCTCTCGTCAGGGTCGCACGGAGACACGCATCCTAATGCGGAGATGCACGCACGCGAGTAATATGAGCGCAATGAAATTGCGCTCTTACTGTTCGGTGCCACTTTAAAAAGTTACACCGTCTGTTCGCCGATCAAATGTTTGTATTACATTGTTGAATTCTGCTCAAATGACAGTTATTTTCAACACGAATATATTTTATCTATTCGTGCATTGTCAAAATGTTATGTAACTAAAATCATCAAGTAGTCGCACATTCTTTCAAAGTATCGTCAATATTCTGTCATTTCGTCCCAGATGCAATCGAAAAAAATTTGAGAAGAACATCTCGAATAATATTCTACATATATCGTACATTTGTACTTTGCGCAAAAATGAAAAAAAAAAAAAAAAAAAAAAAAATTAATAAATATTTCAAGAATCGAAATATTTCTATCAATATATCATAAACTAAGGGATATAAATTAGAATCGCATGAAAGTGTATCAGAAAGGGGAGAGGGGGGAGGGTTAAGCAAGAAATAATTGTTTAATGATTGCTAAAAAGGAGTCATCGCTATTTAGTTGATTACGCGATCGTTCATCGTCTCACGTGACTCGATTTGTCTTTCTTTAGATATACGAACCTCTTTAAGGTCACGCATATATCGAATTAACTGTTAATGGGCGCGCTGTACGCATCGCGCATTAACCAGGTCGCCCCATAGTCGGAGGAAATCCGCCATTCAGGGGCCCCTCAGCTGGGAACACCGCGCGAAACCTGCTCCAAATTATTATGTAATCGCTCATATCAATACACACTCTTGAGCGATCTGGGGACGCGATTGGCATAATGCGCGCTAATACGTCACGTTGGCAATTCCCCGTAATGATGGTGTATCAATCATCGACCCTTTCAAAAAAGCATATTATTTCGGAAGTTTGAAAAAATTGACTATTTTTGTATGACATTGCAACAAAAAAGTAGTAAACTAGAGTATGTATTATTTTTTAAAATCTCCCTACATATTTTTTGAAAAATATATGAAAAATAAGAAAATATTTAAAAAAATAATATAAAGCGACTTTAATATTTTTAGAAAAATAATAATTTATATTAATAAATTTTAATTTGATAAAATATGCACTGCATTAAAATATAAACTTCATTCATACGACGATGCACAATACATTATTCTATCATGCCTGCGTTAGGCTCACTCGAGTAATCAACGTATTGCGTATTATTCTCGACCGGGATAACGTGGCCATTTTAACCCTTTCGCGTCTAATGACTATTTTATAGATTAATCGACAGACTACGTGTATAAAAGACTGTTGGAAAACATTTCAAGTTTATTAAGAGCAGCTATAAAATATCGAAAAATCGAAGAAGAACGTTATAAATATACGCGCAAAAAAAGATGTCTCAAAGTTTTATAAACCTAATAAATATATATTTAAAAATATAAAGAAAGGCAAACAATTTATGGAATGAACGCGATCATTATACTTGAACGTACAAAGCTAGATTAATAATTCAAAGATCATATCTTTTAATATTTTTATCAAAAAACGGATTTACACTCATCCAAGCAGTAGTTCTATTACCGCCAATTTTTTTATTATTATTTTAGTTGCCGTTAATCAAGATTTTTACTCAAATCTTGTAAAAAGTTTCCTGATTTTCTAAATCTTTTTGTACAAAATTTTGAATAAAATTATACACTTTGTACAAAAATAGATACACTTTAAAATAAATTTCTTTATTGCTTTTCAAAAAGTTTTCTATTCGCATTATCAAAAAGAAAAAAAAAGCCATTTAAATTTCAAATTTTTAATTAAAAAATGTACTTAAGAGAATGACTCACAAGATAAGAATTTTCAGTTTTTATCACCAAGAATTACAACTATTACGAGATTGTGTGATTGCATACTCAATATTTTGCTGAGACATTAATAAATATAAACAGAGATATAATTTACAATTTTAAACACAATATTCACTATCTTCATAAATATATTTTAAAAGCTATTTAGATTATCTGTTTTAATAATTAAAATATAGAGCATATGATTAAAGTAAATTTTTATTTCTATTGATTTAATATTGTTTTAGGATCAATTTAAATGCGATATACGACATAGCAATATCATTATCTAAATGCATACGCGGATATGATCGTAATCACTGTACTGATTATTAATTTGACCAATCGATCGCTTGCAATATAAAAAAGCAAAATTGTTAAAAAGTTGAGTCAATTTTCAAAAAAATTCTTAGAATCCCAATAAAGGGATTTCGTGAAATTTATTAATTGTTCAAGGTAAAAAGGAAATACCTGAGAATTCCAGACTTTCCAGGTTTTTGCAGGAAGCGGACACATCCTGTTAACGCGAATGTGCTGGTCTGGACGGAATGTGCAGTTAAATGCGAAAAAACGCGGCTTGTTATACAAGCACGCGCGACAATTTAACACTCCACGTGACATTTCGCCCGACACTCCTGATACGCGTTTATTTTTCACGGGATAAAAAAAGGTAAACAATGCGGAAGAAGACGCGAGACGAAACTACGCGTGGGCAAATACATAACGGACATAATTGCGCTGCGCTTTAGTCGGTATTGCCAACATTTATTTTTCACGAAAGAAGCGCATACAACTTCGTTCCGATTAGAATTGCGCGCGGAATTTTCAATATTTTAAACCAACTTTCAAATTGAAAACCAATCTTGCATACGACATTTCAATATAGTAAAAAATGAAAAACCGCTTGATAACCAACATCTCATGATAAATCAAACGATACTTTTGATCGTTTTTTTCTGATTAAAAATGAAATATATACGAGAAGCAATAAAATTACAGCGCTAAATATAGTGATTAAGAAACATCAAATTAAAGTTCTATATATAAGTCAAAAGTAAATAGGTAAAATACTTTTTTCCTCTTATATCAAACTGTTTAAAATTGTTTAAAGTCATAAAAAATGGTTTTAAAAAACCGCAAAAAAATTTCATTAGTTTAACATATTTATATAATCAAAAATATTTGAAAATTGTATAAAACTTTAATCTTATTTTTTCCTAAAACAGATTCTATTTTAAAAAATATAAATTCTTTTATAATAATTTACTGTAAATTTATTAAATTAAAATAATTATATATAAAATTATATATATATATATATATATATAAATTTCATATAATTATTTATATAATTATTATATGAATGAATTTACATAATGAGAATACAATTGTGACATCTTTTTATAATTTTGAAAAGTAAAAAAAAATTGTCTTGAAAAAAATAAATATACGACATACATATATATTTTTCAATGTTATTTAATGTATTTCGTGTTTTCATCGATAGAAGCAAACTGACAAATACACAGTGATTAATGAAATATACAATGTATGTTTAAATAGTATTTTAAATAGTATTTTTGAAGAGATCTTTTTCTCATCACTTAAATTACAATTCATACAATAAAATCATATAATTAATTATTAATTAATAATTAATAATAGTAATTAATATATGTTATTATACACATATCCGAAGATTACAAATTGTTAAATTCAGCAGTATATGTGCTTTAAATGATAGTTTAATTAACATCAACGGTAACATTTATTTCCTACAAGTAAATGATTTGACCGAAGATAACTAGTCGTGAGTCATTAAAGTAGCTGCGCACGTTTGTGTGATAATATTCCATATGGTTTTACAAGTCTTTTCAATCTTTTCGCATTTTGTATATATTTCTATATTCTGCATTAACACTCGAGAAAAAAAAGCAATATTAAATTTTCGCTAACTAATTTCAAAAGAATGATGTTTTGTCACATTCAAGTAATTTATAAAATACTAAATATATATCAAGATTCCATAATACCACATGTACTTAGAAATATTCAATTTTATCTAAACAAATATCTTACTATAAATCAAAAGAAAAGTAAAAGAGAGAGAGACAAAACAGATCATTCAAATGAATCTAGCTATCATGTATTGATATCTAGTAAATCTCTCAAAGTTACACTTAAAATTTTGTTGTAAAGCTTAAAATATATACGTTATCTCTTTGCTACATATACATTTAAGCATAAATCATCTTGTGTATGGAATCCTAATGATAAATTTATGTATAATACATTAATTTATGTAACATACCTAAAAATGATACTCTGAAATTGCCCCAATTGTACTTGTCTCATATATCATAAAACTTGTTTCATAACATAACGTTGTAAAAAGTTGTACATACATATATATTTATTTCCAAAACCAATCATCTTCAAAAATTTCTATCTTTCAGGATGTGAACAGATAAAACGCCTCTACATATTTTCTTTTTAATTTACTCTTTATGCACACAATTTGTTGATTTATTGCAAGAAATAGATTTTTTATTACATGTCCATTTGTGTCATCCTCGAATTAAAACTGGTATTTTTTGGAAATAAAGATTTATATATCTTTTTTTCAGTTGTCCGTGATTTCTTTTCCTAATTATGTGTTATTGTATTAATATCGAATTAAAAATAAATCAAGATTTATGATTCTATTAACATGGGGCAATAGAAATGCTTGTTGAAATGTTGAAGTACGTATCATATGTATCAAATGCATCGCATATTATACAAGAATAGAAGATTATAATAAAAAAAAAATTTAAAAAAGCATATTTATTATATTTCAAAATTGAAACATGCAAAACATTTTATTAAAATATTTAAGGTATTGTGAGTACATTTTGGATTACTGTCAATGTATTTAAAAATTTACATAAAGATAAACTTTACTATTAATATTTGATTAATAAAGTGTATTTTCTCTGAATAAATGCAATGTAATTTTAGTTAAACTTAATTAGAATTGATTCAATTGTTATTTAGATTGCAAATAAATAAAATACAATAAAAAAGTGAAACTTCATCATAAATATGATTAAAAGTTGGTCAATCAATAATATATAATCAATATTACAATACAATACTTTTGTTGCTAAAAGTAATCTGCCATGACAATCTTTAATATTTCATTGTTATTAATTTCTATTGTTATACTAATAACAATTATATAAAGTTATTAGACAATAATTAATTGTGCAGTCCAAGTTTTAACTTTTATCAAGCTGGAAGATACATTTAACATTAAACAATCCCTACATCCTGAGATAAGATAATAATAATGGATTTCTCCAAAGCATATTCAAATATTATATTTCTCCGAATGTTAATAGTTGTCAATATTAATATCCCAGCGCCTATCAATGATATTGTGATGCATATACTCTCAAACTTAAAATATTAATGATGCCTCAAAGTTTCTTTGATTACACCGTTAATTAACTATTATCCTATTGCAAAACAGAAAATTATCAACAAAAGAAGAGAAAAATATAAGAATAATTTTACATTTAAATCTAGTTTAAAAAATCAAGTCTAAAAAAATGCTTGGTTTGAAATGTCAAAATCTGATTTAAATAAGATATATACCGCAACGATCAATGTATGATGTTGGGAGAACACCTATTGGTATGAATTTACAATTGTTAACATTAGACAAAGAGAAAGAGAGAAAGAGAAAGATAAGAGAGAGAAATTTCTCACAAGTTTTCGGCAATTTATTTTGAGCTCTGCTGGCTTATGCAGTCCGCTGGATGATGTGAATTCCGCTATCTGTGTGCACAGGCGAAGACAACTCGCCTACCTTCAGCGTGAATGCCGCTTGCTCAAAAGGTTTCTGCATTGTGCCCCGACTGAAGGGCCCGAGGTCACCGCCGCGCTTCGCCGAACTGCAATCGCTGTACTTGGAAGCGAGTTCGGCAAATGTTGCTTTACCAGATACGATTTGTTCTCTATAAGCTGTCAACAACATATTGTCTATGTAACATCACATAGCAAAAGAAATATTCTATTTACAAACAAAATGTAATAAAGAATAATTATAAAAGATTACATTTAACAAGTTCAAGAGCTTCTTCTTTTGACCTAGTAATATTCTCTTCTCGCCAAGAGGAAGGCCGTCGAGAGCCTGAATGTTTTACAAGTAGATGAGAGCATTGCACTTCTTCCGGACCATCCGCTTTGCCATTACCAGATGGATCCGCAGGTTTATCTGGCCTATCCCATTGACTCTCCTTAGTATAAATATTTAAATAATAATGTTGACCTGCAATTATAATACAGATTTCTGTAAAAAAGTTGACTGAAAAATTATGATAACAATATGTTATATTTTATTTAAGACAGACATCTAAATCTATGTTTTCTCTTCATTACTTCATTGTACTTTATATTTGTATGAATAAAAAATTTGAATATTTTAAACTGAGTAAACATTAAGATTATCAATAATAAAATCATTGAAAATAAAATTATATATGACAATTTGACAAAATATATTTTTAGATCTAATTAAGTTCATTTTATAACAATTGTATCATTCCCATTGAGAATACTTGTCTCTACATAGTATGTTCATATTTAAATAACAGTTTGCATAGATTTGATAAAAGTTTATGTGAGAAACAAGCCTCAAGAAGATCCCTGTTAAATATTCCATAAGCCAAAATTTCGGACAGATCAATAAATAACTTTCGTAAAGCAAATTCTTCGCTTTTTAAATAGATATTTGCGTGACGCGAAGTCTTTCGACGAAAAAGAAGCTTGAGGAAACAGGTCCTCGGCATAGCATCCGATCATTTCTCGTCCTCAAAAGTTCATCGATACGAAGTACAAAAGTGACGAGAAAATTCAGCGGAATCTCGAAGAGAGTCTTGCCTTCGGATTGATCGTATCAGCGAAAAAATGCCGGCGAATGAACGGGACGCGTGATCTTGCCGGTGACGAAATTCAGCGACGACGAGTCGCAAAAATCATGATTCTGATTTCGAGATAACGTACCGGTCGATCTGCTGAGACGTTTCTCCCAACCTGCTGGTAGCTCCTCGTCCGCCATTGCCGTGTCCGGGGGGGTATTTTCGAGATAATTTCGACGTTCTCGTTCACGTCAAACGCCGCGGATCGTCTCCATTGCGCCGAGATTCGTGTCAGTCGAGCCACCAGTCTCGCCAACCTCCCCGAGAATAATCGCTTTTTCGACGCGACGTGAAATCTCGAATGGGTTAACGTCACGTCTGATCGCTCGCGATCGTTCCGTCTCTAGCACGAGAGATTATCCGGCGTGTCTCGTGCTGCTAAATTTCCTTCACTTTACGCATGTATAGGCGTATGGAATCTTCGCGAATTCTACAGACGTGCGATAAATTTCGGTAGCATGACAACTAGGACACTTTTACACCTGGGCGACACGGCGAACAGATGGTGCGAAAGATTTCCACAACCTCTCTCTTTCTCTTTAGTATATGACATCATGCTACTTTTGCCTTCTTTGCACTTTTCTTTGTAAACATTCTATTTCACAAATTTCTCTTATTTCTTAAATATAATAATTTATAATTTTCTGTATTCCTTGTTGTGAAATTATATTAGAAACTTTTCATTATTTTTTAATATTGATCATTTCATAGCATTATATTGATTTCTTTATCTATTAATATACAGGATGTCTTATAGGTAGAAAACAGACTATTATTGTATTATTTGACATGAAATATAAGTATTTTTTTTTTTTTTTTTACAAGATTTCGAGAAATCTCATTTTTTATGTTAATATACTATTTGCTGTTTTTTTTCATTCTTCGTATAAAAATTTATAAATTTGTATAAATTAATAAAAATCTATATATAAAACACATTGTATAGGATGATTCTAATTGTATATCTAAAAATATTTCAGCACCAATTTAGAATAACAAATTATTCAATTTTCTTATAATTGTAATAAATTATAAAAATACTAAAAATGCTTATCTTCTACTGCATGACAGCATGATCTATAAACATCTAAAATATGTGCATAAAATCCAAACATATTAATGTAGTTTATAATTGCAGTTTCTTTGCGACAGTACAATATTGTAAGCCCAAATTGCAAACATCACAATATAGGCAAATAAGAAATCTGAGGAGATCACAGATTTCTCTTAAGCAGCCAGAGTCCCCTTTTCCAAATGTTCACATTGAAACTGGAACTATACAACCTGCGAGATTGTGGAAACATCTTGGTTTCACCATCATGGTAAATAAATAATTTATAAAGCTATTCGTAAAGACTTTCTTTATGATCAAAGAATATATTTTATAGTTCAAACAACATATCTATGTTCATTATTATGTTCATTACTATATTCATTTATATGTTAAAAGAAAAAAAAAATTAAAAAGTACAGTAGTGATAAAAGAAGATGATAAAAGAAATACTATTCTTTTATCATATTCTTCAATTGTTGTCATTAATATTAGAAATAGAATTTGGTTGTTGCTAATGTCTGTGATAGGATCTCTCTTATTTTTACTCTAATTTTTTTAAAGACTTCAAAATCAATTATTTTTTAATATTTGACAATATTTGTATTTTATCATTTAGTTTAGCAGTGCCTCTATGGTTGGTGCTGCAATTTGGGAATATGAACGTATCAGAAGCCAGACATATAAAATAATCCAACGTTACAGACAGTTTCGAACTAATGTACGTATTAGTTAAAGAAATATTTAGTAAATGATGTTTTGCATGTTTTATTGTACATACAATAATATATTGGTTAGCGAACAGGATGGAGGGGCGAAATGGAGATATGGTGGAGAAACTTGACAGAAGGACAGAAAATGTTTGTGCCTATATGTTTTATAAACACAGTCATATTCTTAGCTTGGCGAGTGCCAGCATTGCAGAAGTCGATGGTGCGTTATTTTTGTGCCAATCCTGCCTCCAGTAAGTGATATTATCATCTCAAGTACTTGATACAAAAGCTTACAATATTGGTTTTTTCTTTTTCGAATTAGTATAAATATTAATTGTAATAATTCTTATACATAAGGTGCAGCATGCTGGCCTATGGTACTTTCCACCTTTTCACATTATTCCATATTTCATCTGGCTGCAAATATGTATGTATTACATAGCTTCAGCACGATAGCTGTGTCAGCATTGGGAAAAGAGCAATTTTTAGCTGTCTATTTATCGAGTGGAGTGATAGCCAGTTTTGCTAGTCATGTGTACAAAACAATATTTGGCGTGCCAGGCCTTTCCTTGGGAGCGGTAAGCAGCTTTACTTTAAAAAAAAAAAAAAAAAAAAAAAAAAAAAAAAAAAAAAAAAAAAAAAAAAAAAGAAAAACCCCCTCCCCTTTTTTTTCCCC
>JBCAUJ010000005.1:6508837-6542729 GCA_038406275.1 Cataglyphis albicans | reverse complement strand
AAAAAAAAAAAAAAAAAAAAAAAAAAAAAAAAAAAAAAAAAAAAAAAAAAAAAAAAAAAAAAAAAAAAAAAAAGATAACAAGCTTTACATTTTCTTTTAAATAATTCTTTTATCTTTCTTTATTTTTCAACAATTTTCTATTTCAGTCAGGAGCAATTATGGGCATTCTTGGATTTATCTGTACACAATATCCTGACATTCAACTTAGTATCATTTTTCTTCCTATGTTCACATTTACAGCTGGTATGGTATGTATCTCCATTTTTTATATTGAAATTTCGATATAACTTTAATTACATAAATGTAAAAATAGTATTATTTTTATATATCTTGGTATTATATATTTTTTTGTAATTGTGTTATATTTTTGCAACATTTTTCATGTAGGCAATCAAAGGAATAATGGCTATGGATGTTGTTGGTTGCATCTTAGGATGGAAATATTTTGATCATGCTGCACATTTAGGTGGTGCATTATTCGGAATGTAAGTTCAATCACATAACAAGACTCAAGTTATAATATATGTGTATCATTATTATATATTTTGATATATTTTTTTTCCAAAAAAAAAAAAAATAAAAGATATTGTGCAAATGCACATTATAAATTTATATAATGCTACATAATTTTTCTAATAAAAATTTTCATTTTTATCAAATAGTATAAATCGCACTATAATTTCTTTTTTTTTTTTTTAATTATAGATTCTGGCAAGCTTGGGGCAATGCTAATATCTGGCAAAAGCGGGAACCACTTCTGACCCTTTGGCATGGGTTGCGAGAACCTCGTAAATCACAATGATATTTTCCCTATTCTAGATTTTTATTTATGTTATATTCTATCCACAAATTGCAAAGTTTCTATTATCTTGCAAGAACAAATTTGCCGAAAAATGTAGATATGCATTATATATTTTTATTATTTATATATCTTTTTTACATGATGAAATATAACTTTATTATTTTTCAAAAAAGCAATAAGCTATAGATATTATATCAAAATAATCATTCATGCAATTTTTATATAAAAATGCAAGATCTTTTCTTGGAGAATATTTAGTATCATTTTAATTTACAATAATTTTAAATCTCTTGTAAAAAATATAATATAGATAATATAATAATAGATAATATATTTTAAAATAGAATAATAATATAGAATATTTAATATAGAATACTTAACTTTTAAGATATTTTATATGATGCTTGAAATGATCTTCGATAAATGTAGCTATAAAATAATAGCTATGATCATAACCATCCTGAAATCTGAGAACTAATGCTATCCCATTATCTTTGGCAGCATTTAATAAATTCTCTGGCAACAATTGACCTTGTTTCAGAAACTGATCCTCGTTGCCCTATAAACATTCAAACTTTTATTGGAAAATACAAAATACAAACTTTTCTTATGAACCATAAGTAATTATCAATTAAAAGATTGAAGAAAAATCCTAGAAATATCAATTAAATGACTATGAACATAAGATATAAATTATAATGAAATATAAATATATAATTTAATTTTAAAATTAAACCTGATCGATTAAAATGTCCAAAGGTGGACCATCATATATTTTTGCTAGTTCTGTAGCATCCCATTCTTTCCATGCAATATTGTCTTCTGGCCCTCCCAGATATCCTGAGAAAGCTTTCTTTCCCCATGGACATAAAATTGGATTACTTATAGGTGCGAAAGCTGAGACTGTTTTGTACTGTCCAGGGTTTTTAAAAGCGCATATTAAAGCGCCATGTCCACCCATACTAAACAAGAAAAAAAAAGAATATTTTTAAAATATTCTTGCAAAAAATTACTATTTTTCATACCTATGGCCCATTATAGACTGTCTATCTGGTAAAGTTGGAAATTCTTTATTGATCAAAGCTGGTAGTTCTTTGGTAACATAACTGTACATCCTATAATTTTTGTTCCATGGTTCACGTGTTGCATCCACATAGAATCCTGCACCAGTGCCAAAGTCATAACTAGCATCTTCTCCAGGAATATTCAATCCTCTTGGACTTGTATCAGGTATAACAAGAAGCACACCATAACTCGCAGCATATTTCTGAGCTCCAGCTTTTTCACTAAAATTAGCCTCGGTACAAGTAAGACCAGATAACCAATAGATAACTGGTACAGGGCCTTCTTCAGCCTGGGGTGGTAAATAGACAGCAAATTTCATCTTGCATCCTAATTGCATACTGTTAAATAATTACAATCGTCTATTTTATTAAGTACAAAGTATTTTGTAGAAATAAATTTAATTGTTACAATTAATATTAATAAATTATATCTTTTGCATAAGTCATGTATTTTACCTGTTGTGTGAATACACTCTCTGCCATCCTCCAAAAATTTTATTACTTTGCACTTGTGTTAACTCAGACATCTGAAAATCTCAATGAACAATGCTCTTGAATGTTGTGAAATGACACAAATATTTTATTTTTTAAATTAAAATTTCGATGAATTGTAAAAATGTTTACATTTAAATTTAAGGACATTGAGAGTAAAAGATAAGATTAAGGTTAGATTAGGTTAGATTAACCAATAAATGAAGGTTATACGTGAAGGTTAACCGATAAGTTGTCAATATGAATATTTTGTTATAAATACAAATAAATATATAATCGTGTGTATCTCTCTTTACATAATATAATAATATTTAATCTTTACAAAAATTAAAGAACAATTTTCTTAAAATTTAATGCGCATATATATTTGAAACAACTTTTGTTTAAAACTATTTCCATAAATGAAAGGAATAAGATGATAAAAATATAAAATTTTTATTTTCTTATAAGTATTTTCGAATTTTTTTTAAAACTTTACGTACTTTATATCCGAAATATGCGGATGATGCTTGTAGCTTCGACTGAACTTCGGATAGCAATTTCGCGCGCGCGATAGAACAAGAGGTATAAAATATCTTTAACATAAAAAACATGGTACTTTAAACTTTGATCTTTCAGATTTTTATGTGCAGTACATATGCATTTATATGTATGTACTATACATATTTAGTATAGATAATACAATTTACTTCAATAAACAAACTTACTTACTGATATGATAATTTTTTTTTTTAAATAATCATAAAGTGATATCAAAATAAAAATTCTTAAAATCTTTTTTTTAATATATGAAAAATAGCATGGATTAATTCTTCCACTATACAATCTTATTTATTATATCAACAGAATCATTATCACAATTTTTTTCCTAATTGTTGCTTCTCTTGTATGCTAGAGGATCGCTTTGACATAATTTTTGCAGGATACAATTCATACTTTGTATTCTTTCTTGAGATGTTATTTGCTGCTAAAATAAAATATAAATTATAAAAATTAATAATTACCAAGATATCAAAAAACGAGATATTTGAAAAAATTAATTACTTAAAATATTTAATATTTGCTTTATCTCGATCAAAGTATCTGATAGTATAAAAATTTAAACATAAATCTGTGATGCAAAGATATTTAAATAATATTCTAATATAAATATAATGATATTCTTAATACGCGTACATTTCTCAAATTGTGGTTCTATCTTAACTACACTGCCGATGCTCTCTCTCGATGCGCTCGTACGGCTCGTACTCTTTGAAAGCTGATCTAACGAGCCTGCAGAACTTCCATATGGACTCATGGACGATTTGATTGACGGATGAAAGCTTGGCAGCTCAATATTTTTAGTCATCAGTAATTTTTTAACGTACGCTTCAGCTTCTACATGACGAATCGTGAACTCTGCAATGTCTTGCAAAACTAGCGCGTTCTGCTCTTGAAGTTCGCGCAATTCCACCTCTCTCTGAAAAGCGTTTCGAGACGTCAAAGAATGCAATTCATCATCAGCACATTTTCTATCTGCAGTCTTTACCTGCTGTAAAAGTATGATGTCATCTCTGTTAAGAATATATAAGTTTTGTATATCCTTTTGCGCTTTACGAAGACTCTTATCGGCCCTGGATATCTTCTCTCCCTGTTCGACTGTTTGTTTCTCAATATTTGATAAGTAATGTTGCTTATTTTCCTTCTCTTCTTTCATTCTCTCAATGTCATCGAGTAATTGACTATAATCATTCTGTGCTGTCTATTCAATACAATTGGTATTAATTCTATATTGTTTCTTAATAATTAAGGAAAAAAGTTTCTATTTATATATAAGTACACAAAATACCTGCAATTTATGGGACAATTGTTGCAGTTGTGTTTGCTTTTGGAGTAATTTTTGCCGTGCATCACGCATTTGCTCGTCGAGTGTCTTCTGTTCTATCCATTCCGGTGCGTCCTGATCGACCGCTGACAGATTGTCTTTATACTTATCATTGCACACGTTTACGACACGTAATGTGTTCTCCATACTACGTATCTCCTGCTCAGTTCGTCCGATAGCTTCGTCCAGCTTGTCACCTCGCTCTCGTAACAAATATCGTTCTTGGGCGCTTTGTATTTTTAGATATGCCGTGGTCATTGGCAACCCTTCCGGAGTGGCACCGAACATAGCAACACTACTATCATATCGCACTTGTAACTGCCGTATTCTGCTTTTTCTTTCAGTGATAGCAGTCCGCAGTTCCGAGCATTCGCTGCTAGCAACTCTCTTTTGCACGATGAGCGCCTCTTTCTGCGCCGCGATTTCCGCCGCGCGCTCCTTAAGCGCCTGTAAGCAAAAAGGGAAGTGTCATTTATAACTTAATTTCGCTATTGGAACGAGTACAACTGATTCAAATTAACGAAATTTCTGTTTTTAGACTAATATTCTCTTCTAATCATAGAACGATCAATTTAGGAAATGAAACTTACCGCTTCGAGATGAAGACGATACTTTTCTAAATCGTAAACTTTATCGGTCACATTCAACGTCATTCGCTCGAGCTGTGATACTCGAAGACGCATTATATTTTCCTCCACCTGTCTTTCCTCGTTTCGGGATTGCGCAGTCTTTATTCTCTTCTCACCTCCGTCCAAGAGCAACAGCAGATCCTGTTTCTTGCTCTGCAATCGTTCGACTTCGTCGTTCTCGTTTGATAAACAAACGGATAGTTTTTTCATGTCATGCTGAAGAGAAAAAAAAATATTCTCTTTGATTAAATTTTATTCAAATAAATTTTCTTTAACTAAGTTTTGATATAATTTGACTGTACTTTTTTTTATAAATTAATTTTAAATTTATTTTTATCGTATGCCAAAAACTTAAAAAAAGAAATAGATTTTACTTCTAAACTAGCGAGTTGATTTTGCAGCAATTTAGACGTGGCTGTTCTCTCATCCAGTACAACTTGCAGCTCCTCAATTTTCCTCTGCTTCCTTTCGACTTCGCTCTTGTCGCGTTCATACCCTCTGAGTCGTTCGAGTTTTATCTCGCCTTTTTGCAGATTAAATTCTATTCGATAAAGATCTTCCTTTTTCTCATTTAGTAGTTTCTTCTCTTTCGCTAGCAATCCGGCAAGCAGATCGATTTTCTTGGTTTCGCCCTGAATTTGTGCCTGTATCGTTTTTCTTTCGTTTTCCAAATCTCCAATTTTCTTCCTTGTACGTAACGTTGCGATTTGCAGCCGATTCAATTCCTTAACAATCATGGATTTCCGTTTCTCATCATGCTAAAAATAAATTGTATTAAGTTATTATTTTTTTCCAAGACTGCTTGCATCACCATATTAAAATCGATTCTCCTTCTTTTGATTTGACATCAATCTCTTTATATATTACATATTACATGTACATACTTCTATCATCTTTTCCAAGCGTTTTGTTCTCTCTTCAACGTTTAATTTTTGACTTTCTATTTCCTCTAAAGTCGACATTAGATCATCGATCCGTTTCTTGCAATTGTCTACTTTTATATATTTATTTTCGATTTCAATCTTTTTACGTTTCGCATTAGCTCGGACTTGTTGTATACGACGTCCCAAATCCCCCAATAATTTTTTCTGGATATAAACCTGTCTCGATGATTAGCGACAGTCATTGTCAAGTTATAAGGATAAATCAAAATAATGAAGAATAATGAACAACTTAAATTAACATACAATAATTTAATAAAACTAAATTTATAATTTTATGAAAAATATGATATATATAAATCTTCTGTGTGACTTTCACACCTCAATGGTACAAATATCAATCGCCTCTGTGATTTTACGCTGTTTCTCTCGGTTTGCGAAAAGTTCCTTCTCCGATTGTTTAATCAGCTCCTTCAACTGTTTATTATTTATAATTTGATCTTTTAAAAACTTCTCTACTTCTTCGAGATTATTCTTCTTCTCTCTATCGATTTCTCGTAATGATTCAATTTCCTACAATTTGTATATATTTGATTATATATATATATTCTATGCAGAAGTTGAAAAAAATTGATCGTGTATATACTTTTAGACTATTTTGTATATCATTATCCCTTTGTCGCAAAACATTAACGCTTTGCGTCCATTGATTTATCATCTGCCTGCGCTCTTTTAACGCTTCCATATATAATTTTGTTGTCCGATCCAGAACAATCTCCATCTCTTGTACTTCGTCAAAGGCTTTAACAATAGCTTGGCGATAAGTTTCAAGCTCTTCGCTAAGTTTCTGCCGGTTTTGCTCCAATTCCTCAAATCAAAAAGAATAAAATTATCTCTTTTATATATATTTGACACCTTTAGAGATGAATATCATATATTTTAATTGTCTTTGTATTACCTTGTACTTTTGTGCATCGTGCTTCATATAACTCTCTATCAGTTGATTATCCTCTTCCTTCTGTGTGAGCATCTCCTCACACTTGCGTAAATTATCTTCGTCGAAATGAACTGTTTGTTTTGCCTTAACTAGCTTGTTCGTAATTTTTAACAACTCTTTTTCTATGCTTGATACTCTGCGATTCACATCCGCCCATTCTTTTTCAAATTCGCGCACTTCTTGACGTAGTAACGATTCCTTGTTGCCACTGAGTCGATATAGATGATCTTCTGTCTCCATCTGAGCCAAATGTTCTACAAGAAGCTTCTGATTGAAATCGCGCCGCATGGCTATATCACAGGCATATTTTTTCATCATCTTCAGCCGTTCCTCAAGACTCTCCAGTTTTGCATTTAAAGAAATCTTGTATTTAGTCTTTCTAGCAACCTGTAGCAAATGATACAATGTCTAAGATAGTTTCACACTGCAGTTTATATAACTGTTTTTCAATTAAGTTTATAATTAAATTAAATTAAATTTATTATTGTGCATAATGTAATTGTTTTCTGTATTGTTTTATATTTCTATAATTAAATGTCATAATAAATAACATTCTCTGGAACATTAATAGACAATTATTCTTCATTCTATAAATATTTCTATAATAAAGATTACTATACAAGATTACTTAATTATAATAAATATCTTTTGTTTATAAATATCTCTTTCGCTTTAAATATCTAAAAAAATTTTTTTATTTATATTTAATAATTTTATAAATTACAATTATTTTAAAATAAAATCTTTGTTAACAGAAACTGATTTATTATTATTTCATAATCATCTTTAACTTTTATCCGAACAACTGAGATTTTCTATTCAAAGAAATAAAAAAAAGAATTAAATTTATTTATATTTGTTTATTTTATTATTAATATGATTTAAATAAATCAAAGGAAATTATAAGATTTATTGAAATTTTTTTGTTGTTATCTTTACCTCTTCCTCAAGATGTTTATTCTCTTCATTAGCTACAGGAATTCGGAAGCCATCCTGCCATCCCAGTTGGCTCAGAATTACATCTATATTTCCCGTCGCCATGTGTCAAAATATTATATTGTCTTATTTCACTAATTATTCGTATTAATTCATAACAATATCATATAACAATATGCCACATTCGATGCAATCCACGATGCAGCGACGCGGCGATGTTTGTATTTTGTCACTATGGTAACCGACAGGCTAGCCAATATGGAATGTCAAATTTACTAGAGTATTAATCTCTTCTAGAGATCTTCAAGAAAAAATGCGTTCAAAAATCGTGCTCATGGGGTAGAATAGAATTGAATCGACCAATCAGACAATCTTTGCTTTTTTTTACGTTCCAATTCCAAAATATATTCCTTGTTTCTTGGAGCTTGGAGTAGAATCAGTGGACGTGAAAATGGCTTGTCGTATGATACATATTTGTAAAGTTGTGAATAATTCGATAAAAAATACTCAATCTGTAAGCAATGGTAAGGCAAAAACGAAATGAAATATATATATCATTGTTTATAAATCATTTTATAATTTACATATGTACTTAAAGTTAATTTATCTCAATTTAATCTATACATTTTAACTTTAGCAAAATTATGAAACTTTTTCAGGTATATGTAATTTATTGTCTGTCAGTCACTCACATTTGTTAAAAACACACGTTCCTTTATTAAGTAATGCGAGAAATTCTACATTTTTTGTAAATAGTAAGTAAAACTTTTATAAATGTAACATCTTGACAGTAGTTTATTCTCATAGTAAAAAATAGTTTGTATCTCATCATGCTTCTTTTTGCAGAATCTGGAGATGAATTGTGGAAGGGTGTGACAACTGTTAGTAATGCGGGAAGACGCAGAGGTAGAGCAAAAGGATTAGTAAGAAAAAGAGATCTAAACAAAGGACAGATTATTGGTGTAGGAAAAATTCCAATACAATTTCCTGGCCTAAATGCTCCTGTGTTTAGAGGAAGAGAATTAATTCAACAGCAGAAGTTACCCATAGATCCTGAAAAAGAAGAGAAACTTGCAAAATTTCGGCAGAGTCAGACTGGATCAAAGCGAGTAAAATTATCCCCATTGGAACGTGGATGGACGAGTGCCGGAATGGGTGGTAGAAAGATTGGACCACCCGATCCTATTGGAGAAGGTTAATATTTATGCTATAATTGAATTATACATGGTTAAATCACAAAATCATGTAACATAGTATATTTAAATTTTTATTTTATATTTAATTTTTTTTTTAGTTTTAATAATATTAGAAAGTCTTAAATAACTAATATCTTCGTCCTGCAGATAATTTTGAAGGTTTCGAAACCTGGATTTTGGAATGCAAAATGATAACTTGTATGACTGGCAATTTAGGGCGTAAAAGCAGAGCCAGTGCATTTGTAGTAACAGGAAATGGAAATGGACTTGCTGGATTCGCAATAGCAAAAACATCTACAGCCAAAGCAGCCTTAAAAACAGCTAAGAATAGGGCAGGTCAAAGACTAATGTATATTCCTAGATATAAAGAACACACTGGTAAGGAAATAACTTGAATACTATATATCATAAAACTCTTATTCCTTTTTTTAATATCACTTTGTATTTTTCAGTGTTACATGATTTTTTTACACAGTTTGGGAGTACAAAGTTATTTGTACATAAAAAGCATGAAGGACATGGACTTATTTGTCATCGTGCATTAAAAGCATGTTGTGAGGCAATTGGCATAAAGAATATATATGCTAAAGTAGAAGGAGCTAAGAATGTAAAACATTTAATAAAAGCATTCTTTATTGGTTTATTGCAACAGGTATGTATATAAAATATCTTACAAGATAAATTATATATTTTTTTTAATCCTAATCTTATAATCGATTATGATATAAATTATATTTTAAAATATTGCAATATCCCATAAAATGAATCAATCCTGAAATAATATGGAAATATTTGCAGAAATCATATCAACAACTAGCGGATGAAAAACGGTTGCACTTGGTCGAGTTTAATCCGGAAAATGGTAACTATCCAGTAATACTCGCTTCACCATCTAAAATTAGAAAACCAGAAGAAATCCCGTCCCATGAGACTCTCGATTTTACTCAATATGTAATGGGCAACAGAGTGGTATTGAAAAAGAAGAAATTTCCGCCATTCTTTACTAAACTTCCGTTTTATAAAACATCATTAGTAAAACAAGAACGAGTTAGACACGCTGATAAAACGAGAATACAATTATTAGCAAAATATGGAGCACAGCATAGTTTTTTGACAGAAAAATATCCAGAGGCGCGACCACGTCGTAAACAGAAACTAAGCGAAAGTGATGAAACAGCAGAATAAAGAAAGTGTTATGCTTTTATGAATGTTTCGAAATAAAAACTTTGTGGTTAAAATATTACGTTGGAAATTATAGAATATATATGAGAAATCTTAAAATTTTTATCCTTTTTTTTCCTAAGGATTCTTTAGATAAGATCCGAATCCCTTTTTTTTTACAATTATATTGAGACATTTGTAGTTTGAATATTTGATATTGCATATTTCTCTTAACTTTCATTTTTCATATGTGGGTTACAACCTGTTTTAAACATTATATCAATCTATAAAAAATATTTAAATGCAATGATAATAAATAAAAATATTTTAATGATAAAATAATAACTAATTCTTGAAATAATGCATTCTTTCTGTCGGCTATAGCCGGATCTTGAGATCGATAAAATCGATTATGTATCTATGAAACGAAGTGAAAAGTACAAAAGTGAACAGATTTACTAGATTTTAACAAATAAAATCGCAGATGTTCTAGTAAATTTCCTCACTTTTGTAATTTTCATATCGTTGATACACAATCAATCCCCCCCTGGTCTGCAACTAATGCAACTACAAAGTGCAAGATTAAAGGCTATTGCACGTTAAAAAATTTTAGTCGTAATCATAAGGCCGTAAGAAAATTGATCACAATCAAACATTCTAAACATAATAAAAATGTTTGAACTGTGATTGGTTGATTTACTTACGGCTTTACGACTAAAATTTTTTAACGTGCAATGGCCTTAGGATTGGTGTGTGAAGAGGGTAAAATAGGCGGGATCTGACTGAACCGGACGAAAAACGTAATCCGTAACTTTGTTTTTTCTATAAAAGCAGTTTTCTTTTTATGGATAGTTCAGTCAGTTTTCGGTGCTCGTTGACCAATGAACGATTGATCACGTGTTACATTAACTTGCGAGATCTGATTTCAGAAATTAGTATTTCTTCTTCCGTCACGTTTTTGTTAGCAGTGTTTGGAGAATCTTCTGACTTCAGGAACGTCTGCACAATAAAACTCAGTGGTTAGAATTGGATTCAACAATCGCCGATTATAATCAATTCATCTTTCAACTACCACCTATTTCTTCAGGTTTATATTCACGTACATTTCTATCAATATGACTTAAATTTGTTCATATTAAAATGAAGATATGCTGCGCATTTTATATAAAAAATGAATATTATATTCTTTTTTCTAATGTGATATATAATATATTCGTAATTAAATATTCATATAGTTGACGAGAAATTCAAAGTTAGGAATCATAATTTTTATCTATGTTTTTATCAGTCAACACAGATACACATATATATATATATATATATATATATATATATATTGAAATTTTTCAATAAATATAGCGAATCTCTCGCGCAATTTGGGATTCTGAACGCGAGATTAATTTCCAAATTATCCACGTACAGTGATGCCAGAAAATGATAGAATAAAGACGCGAGCAACATGCAAGTGTGCAGAACGTTCTGCACATCCTCGCCACTACGATTGCATGCTGCTCGCGTCTTTATTCTATCACTTTCTGGCGTCACTATTATATTCGTTGTATCTCGTGTTGAGATTTCAAGATTCGCCATTACAAAGTTTCAGTGTATATATGTATATGTATATATGTATATATGTATATATATATATATGTATATGTGTATATATACTTGGTAAATAATTCTAGCATTTGAATAAAAATTGTACTCTATCATTGTAAATTTTACAGATCAAAAAATGCTTCGTAAAAATATGCAAAATACTATTCACTACGCCATTTTTTTGTAATAGAAAACTATTGTTTACCGCATAGAGAGAGAAACATTGGAGTGAATGAAACGCAGCGATATCCTTTTCCTTGGTTCTCTTTCGTCCTTTGAATCGTGCAATGAGAACTAGAAGGCAATGATGAACAAATTTAAACCATAGACATACACGGATATAGATGCAGGACGCGATCCGTTTCATGTGGCAATAGATCACGTGACGGAACGCATCCATAAATATAAATATAGATTTATATGTCTATAGTTTAAACTTTATTATTGAATAGTTTGCAGGATAACAACATTAAAATTAAAAAATTTCTATTAGGTTATATACAATGATTGTTATTAAAAATTTGTTGTCATCCTGCAAATTAATCAACGATTAAGTTTAAATCATGTTGATAGAAATGGGCATTAGATTAATAATATGTAAAACAAATCTGCTAATGTGACGAATATTGTAATGAGTATGTAATGAGTATGATCAAAAATAGCGTGGTAACATTAAAGATCAAAAATTCATTTAAAGAAATTTTAAATTCACTTTTTTTAAATTTTACATTTTATATTAGTTATATATGTTATATACAATAATTGCATATTTATTTTTTAAATATATATAAAGAAATTGCTGCACATGTATAATTAAACATCATTTTCATATAGGAGTTAAAATTATGAACGCCGATTCCGCTTACATTGGTAATTATTTATTCCTTTGGCATTTATTCCTTACAATTCTATTCAGAAGAACATTCTATTCATATAAAATTCTATATAATATATATTATATATATATTTTTTATACACATATACAAATATATATATCTTAAGAGAATATAAGATATGTATTAAATTTTATATCTTATATGAATATATATATATATTTTTTTTTTTTATCTAAATTATGGAAATCATAAAATACTTAAAATGTCTTTATTCTATAAGAAAATATTAAAGAAAACAAATAATTGGAAAATATTTTGCATGTGCTTATAGAAAATTATTTAATATTTGTTCCATTTAATCATATGAATGTTGTTTTATTTTCAGATCCTTTTCTCTATGACTGGGTGAATCATCTTCAGGAAATTATGAAAGAGCGGAAGCAAGAGATAATTAATAGAAAACAATTCATGCCATGTGAAGGTAAAGAGAAAAATAAAAAGTATTATATAAAAAAGTGTTAGAAAAATGTTATATGATGGTCATGGGATATTCAAGTAACAATGTTATTATGCTACAATATTAATTATTTTAAATTATAGCAATTACAGAAATCGTTGTCAAAGCTGCTACTCACATAGCGGAATGTCTAGAAGTGGATCATCACGTAAAATATATGGCCCTTGAATTGTTTGACAAATTTATAAACGAACTTTATTGGGATTGTTATAATAGGAGAAAGAATGATTCTGACGAATGGTTCCAAGATTATAGAAAGAGAAGTTCTATTCATTCACCGTTCTATCTTCTGTCGTGTTTTCAAGTGGCATGTAAAGTTAACTCTCATCCCAACATTTTAAAAATATCACAGGTAAGGCAATACTTTTTTCCATCTAAAATATAATATATAGTAAATTTTATTACATTAAATCACATTCTACTTTTGCATTTTATTAGGTTCTTGAGCTTGTACAAGTATTTGTCAAAAATTATGAATACACACGAGATATGGTAACCTCTATGGAAGTTGAAGTCCTCAAAAAAGCAGGATTTAGAATGCCCCTCTATACACCAGTATATTGCATTGAAATTCTTCTCGCTGCATTAAATTTCTTAAAAATTCATTTTGAAAGTGAAAAAACGACAGAAAATAGAGAAAAATTATATGATACTTCGATGCTATTATTAGATTTAGCTTATATGCAGGTTTGTAGGTTGTAAGATTTTTTTATTTAAGTCTTCTATTTCTCTCATTTTGTATTGTATCTATTTCTCATATTTTGTTTAAAATTCTATTTTTAGCACGAAAAATTGTATCAGCTTTTTCAATCATATTTCGTATGCAGAAGTACTCAAATGAGCATACAAAAAAAGGACCAGAAACTAAGAATATTGAAATCAAATGCATTTTTACTAAGCGCAGCAATAGTGTTGTGCACAGGTTATATTTTATATCCACATTCAACATTGAACGATACTAGATTGAGAATTATTGTACCAAACTTAGCAAAATTAGTAAATGCAACGGAAACTGAAATTATAATTATGGCAAATGCATTGTATCAATTGGTGCAATATCATATAAGTAATATAAATACAGATATATAAAAATATATGTACATAATACATATGTAAATACAAGTATATTATATCAATATTTTGTAAGTATAAGTTAATAATACATATAATAAATTGAGCAATTTAGAAAATATATTTTAATTTTTTCATTAATCAAAAACTCTATACATGCACAACTCCAAGATATGTATATAAGCCAACTGCCTACAAGGGAAATCTGCAATTATTGTAGAAACGTCGATGAGAGATTCGCGCATTTACAAAAGATATTAAAACGCTCGCTCATCCCTTCTCACACAGAAGATACCTATCTCACCTTTCTATCGATTCGAGTTCGGTTGATAATCTGTGACAGAGAAGGGAAGTATCATTGACCCCGATGGTTAGGTTCCTTTCTTTTCTTGGTTGCTCTCATTTCGCTCCTTTCACCGTACACTATACATCACGCTCGCCTTTCATAAGACGCATGCTTCATATCCATTCATCGTAGGAATATACGCTACTACACGAGCAAAACTACTATCTGTCCTGCCGAAACGGACGCTCTTTTTATATCAGGCTATTATTCACGTCTGATTTACTACGCTACTATAAGAAAATTGCTGTGTGATAAGCGGCGGCTAGGGCTGGATGTTGAATACAAAATCACTCACTTCATGAATAGCATTAGAATGATCAATATCATAATTATATTAATAATTAATATAATATTAAAGATAATTCATCATAAAAAAGAATTAATTCTTATATTTTCAATACATACTGAATTCTAGTACTTCCTCTTATTTAGATTTTTTCTTCTATACATGTGAGTATGATTTTGATTTTAAAATATAAAGTATAAATTATATAAAATTATTTTAACAATTACTCTCTCTTTTTCTCTATACTTATATGTAATTTTTCAAAAAGATAAGAAAAGGCAATTATAAAAACTAGCGCGGTATTTTGTAGATTTATTAATAATAAATAAAAAATAAAAAGCATTTATATATATAAATTTTTAATGTATTACATTTTACATACAAATTCATATATATGTCATCCTGGCAAATTCATTCAATTAATCTCTTCTTTTCATTTCTGCGCAGAGAAACGAACTTTCTCAATTGCTAACGCATTCAAGTTCGGGAGAAAATTGTAAAACCTTCTCTGAGAACAGTGAACAGGAAAGGGGGGAGGGGGGGGGGGCTTTTTTCCCCTTCTGTGAAAGGCAAGCTTGGGATACGCACTGTGTCGTGCGTCTGTATGTGTAGTACGTAGTACACATCGGTATTCGGGTATTCACTCTCGCGTTTCAAGATGGAGAGGAAACAACGCGCCCGCTCTCGCGTAAGGTGGTTGTAAACACAAGCGATATTGTCGATGATCTTGCCGTTTCCGCGCGAGAACGTGCTGATGGCGAAGTCCGTCCTGAGTTCGGACAGCCTGCCAAAGGCAGGTCGCGTAAACGAAGGTGAGAAACAGACTAGTTTTTTCGTTCCTTCTAAAGGGATGACGCACCTCTCCTGTCACAAGATTCTCCATTCGACTAGCGCTTTGTTTCTTTTTTGTCCTTCCTTTGCAAAAAAAGGAAAAAAAAACTGAGAATAGGACTAATATTCATCTTGTCTTTTAATTAACTGAAAGAGCGCGAGAAAGTCAATTAAGCAAGAAATTAATCTCGTTCTTGCGCGCGTCACGATTAGTCATTGCATTGGCATCCGTACATTGTATTTATGCGAATTTTCAGTGTGTCGTGAGTGGCTGGTGCACGAGGATGGGGCATTGGCCTACCGGCTTCAGGATGAAGAAAGTACGTAAAAATCTTACTTCGTCTTTTTCATGTGCGTAAAAAGTGCCAGATTTGTGCAGAGCTGTTTTAAGAATATCGCCTGTCCTAAATGCTGATAAATTTTGCTCTCTCAGGGTGAACAAGATGATAAAAAATTTGTCTAAGAATCGAAACTATAATTAATATAAAAAAGAAAATTGGCATTATGGGAAACAAGCTCGTTAAACTGAGACTGTGTATAGGGAGACTGCGGGGAATTATTTTGTGTTCATATGATTAGAAACAATTCTGGAAATATTATTGTTAAGCGGAAAGAAAAAGAGCGCACAATATAACAACTTTGCACCTTTCATTGATTGTTTGTAAGAGGCTTAATATGTGATTTTTTTGTTATACAACTTACAGTTAAGGAGCATTATACTAGTAACAAGACACGAAATGCACAGGTGAGGGAAGATGTGCCACGAGCCAGAGTCGAACAGGAACTGGAAGCATTGAGATATCAAAACTACATTCAACAACAGTTAGTAACATAATTGGTATAAAATATACAATTGCTTGAAATATTATATTAATTAAATTATTAAATATTGCTTGAATATCTTCTTTTTTAACAGAAAAATTTAAAATTTTTTTATTAAGTCTCTACAAAAATAAAACGTGAGTGTCCTATTCTGTTTTGATTGTTTTATTTTTTATTTCTCTATTCATATTGTTGAAGGGAAGAGAGAGATGCACTTGTCGCGCGGCAAATTGCGCTTTCCCTAGAGCGAGAAGAGAGACAGAGAGAACGGGAGCTTCAAGACCTGATGAGATTACAATTAAGATTAGGAGATGAAGCTATACAGCAGGACATTGAAAAGCGTATACAGGAAGAAAAAGATGAAGTAATTACAAAATTTTGCTACTATATAAGCAATATTCTCATTTTCATCATAGAAAACGACTCTATTACGAAACTCTATTACGACTCTATTAGCGAAACATTTGTACAAGCATTAAAGTTTTTTTACACGACAGGAATTGGCAAGGAAATTGCAGCAAGAAGAGAAAGGAGATCATCCGGACGGTCCGGGAGATGAACAATTAATGTTGGATCAAAAATTGGCGATGGAAGCGCAGGACGCTGAGTTGGCACGGATGCTTCAAGACAAAGAACGAGCAAAGGCACGTAAAGCGCGAGAAAGAGCGAGACAAAAGAAGCTGGAGCGCGAACGTTTGCAACAACAGCAACAGTTCGAAGAACAGAATCTCGCGGCACGACCACCAAGACCAGACAAGCTAGACTTGAAGACTCCACCAGTCAAGAACCGAATTCGTCATCCGGTCAACTATTCTCAGTATCCAGATCCCGAAGAGATCCAAACGTTGAATGATCCTGTTGACGGTTCACAAGAAGTGGCGAATGTCGCGGCCATCATCGATCCCACTTATAACGCGCACCGTGGCACTTCCAGCAGTTCGAGCAGCACGATAAGTCCCGTTTATGCTTTGCCGACACCATCGCAAGAACAGATAATCGACGAAGCACCATGTTACATGCCGATCCAAGGTCAGCGACGGAATCAAGCCCAATCGCCGTCCAACGCACATGAGGAGAAGCACAAGCGACGCGTTAAGGATGGATGTAAGCATCAATGAAAGAGAGAGGAAAGCTGTGAGAGAGAAGAGAGAGTTAAAAAATTAGTATTTTTTAAATAAAATAAATTCTATCCTTTTTCTTTTTTTATTGCTATCTAACGATGACATAAATAGCTCATTCATTTCTAAAAGGTTGTCTAAAGAGGTGCAATTTTGTTATACATTGATGAATACATTTATTTGATACATATATTTACTTTCAGAAAATGTATGAATCTCTCTCAGGATTTTTTGATTATTTTACACTAACAGAATTTACTGCCATATATTATGCGATGATGTAATTCGCATTACACAAAGTGCCTTTTAAAGGGCATAAAAATTTGAAACGGCCTTGATACAAGTTGACAAATTATCTAGCAATATAAATTACAGTTAGAATTATGATTTATTCAAATAGACATATTAAACCGTCCTCGATTTTATATTTATATTTGTCCATAATTCTTACAAAATATATGACATTAGTATAAAAATTGCTTTATCAATGATAATGCTTTTCAATATTAAAGTTTTGACACCTTCAGCAAGAGAGTTGAAGCAAAAATAGATTATAGACAATCATAAAATGATTTGCAAGAGATACATATTGTGATGCATACTTAGATGTGGCAAAAAAAAGAAAAAATAGTAACAATGTATAAATGTTGATTGACTGTAAAAATTTACCACCGAGTTTCATAATACATAGATGATTAATGTACACATGTAATTGAAACGCATGAGCAAATCGTGATAAAAAATTAAATATTTTTTCCCGAGTTGTACTTTAATGTTTAAGCAATCGAGTTTAAAAAGAATCTCTTGTATTATCGATACATTCGATTTGTTCCTGCAGATATATGTTTCCGCTACACATCATACACAGGAATTCTTTAGATGATATGCGATATTAAATTAGTTATATAATAAAACTACTTATAATTCTCTTTTATAATTACTAAGGTAGAATGTAAAGAATAACAACACTGCCAAAGATAACACTTTAATGTGTTGGCCTTTAAACGTATAAAAGAAAGTGTTTATTAAAGGAGCCGCGCGCCTTATGCGTGTATAAAGATCTATAAATCTATATCAAGCGAATGTTACGTATTGCAATCTTTTCCCCGAATTTCAAAACATGATATGAGCAAGCTTCTCAGGGGAAATGTTACAATGTAAGAAAATGCCATGAAAGAGTTATCATTGTTATTTCCTTCTTTCCCTGTCTCGAAAAAAATATGTTTAACTATTTATAATTTTAAAACGACACACATTTATAAAATGCTGTCAGAATTTATTTGTTATTAATTTTCGATTATCATAATATACTCGACCTTGTTTCATACACGTACGCACGCACACGTATAATACACACGTACACAATATATTATTCACTAATTTATATAAGGACTATTCGCGAAACAATCGGAATCTATTGATAGCTTCAACTAATATTCTTCATATGTATATTTTATATATATATACACACGAAACTAATTTATAATGTATATTTTTGTGGTGATTGGAGTTTTTTTCTTTTTTTTTGATATATATATATCATGTATTACTTTCTTTTACATTTATTGTATTATACATGAGTACATTAATAAATTATTTACAAAGATATGATACATTTTGCTTTTTTTGCCGGAAAGATATTATAGAAATTATATGCAAGATGTAGCAGAGAGAAATTCTGCGCTAGAAAATCAAATTCTAGAGGTATTAACATGAACATAAAAAAAATCTATTCACAGCAGATCCTCCAAAGAGCGAACATAAAACGGAATGAATACTACTGTGAGCGTTAGAGAAAAAAACGATATTGATACAATTTCAATGATAGTTTATCATTTAAGTTTATATTTACGAGAAGCGACAGATTCAATCGTAGCTTGTTAGAATAATATATTCGAAATTTGAATGAAATAGCATCTGTCCATACAACTGACACGCAGCATGTGGCACAATTTAAATGACTTTTACAGGCATATGGATTGCTAAAACAAACTTCGCATGAGAATTACATGCATATATTTTTTTTTTGTCTCTTAAATATATTTCTAATCAATATCGCGCGTACTAGCATATATTTCAAGTACTGCTGCTACAGTCGATAACACACAACCACAACTTAAAATATATCCCAATTTAAACAAAGAAAATTGCTTTATCTCTCTAATTAACCAGATATACTATCGAGACAAGTTCAGTTGTTCGCGGGAAAAAAAGAAGAAAACAAAATTGAATGCAACATCGATAACGTAAATTTGATATCTCTATAAAATAACATCGAAAGATTACAAAACTTCTCATTTCCATATGTGGTCCCAGCGAAACGCACGAAATCTTTCACTTTATAAGACAACTGATCAACTAAAAACATTTAATATTAATTTATCGCTTAAACATCTAATCCAATGATTCTATCTATCTTCATTCGTCAAATATTTGTGATTGTTTATATATCAGCGAAAAATTACTTTGTACTATATCCCAGCAGAGAACATAGAAACTGAAACTAATCGACAATTTTACGCTCGTAAAATGTATTTCATAATATTTCTTTTATTTCTGTTTAGAGTAGAAAAATTTTTAAATATTCACTATACGCCTACAATTATTGAAAATTAAAGTTTGCTAAGATTAATCCTACAGACAATTTTAATTGACGTATAAACGCATATCACGAGAAAACAAGAAAATATTGGAATTTAAAGAAAAACGTAAAATAAATTTAAATTTAATGAAAGCTGTAGGTCGAAAATACGCGATACATAATGAGAACTTTTTCGCGGAAAATTTTCTGTTTAATCTGTTGTACTTTTGAATTTTTTATGTATGAGGAATTTTGTTCGATATCGGGATCTGAAATTTTTTACGATCAAACGAGAATAACGGCCAGGTTGGACAATGTCGTGAGGTTTCTGGATAGCTGACTGTGATTCTCCCTTTTCCTGATCAGAACTCGGTATGAACGAGCTTAGCTTTCTATAAAAGATAAATACACAGTAAAAAATAAAATGATTTATATTCTCTCGAGTATAATTCTCGGAATTTTAAATATAAACAATTGAGAAGCGTAAAAGAGGGAGAAAAAGAGAGAGAAAGAAAAAGAGAATATAGTAACGGCATAAGAGAATGTTCATATTAATCAATTAATGAATAGTGACCTACGATGTTGATTCGGAGAAATACTTTTGGATTTGGTTTGGGGCTGTGAAAACACATAATTCGGAACCTTCCCAATCTCTGCAAATTGAAAATTACAATCTTATATCAAACGGATATCTATTGCTTCACAAAAGTGAATAGCATTATGTCACAGTAAACTCTAATAGAATAAATAATCTAACTATATATCTAAACTAAACTAAGTATAAATTATCAAAAATAATAAAAGTGTAGAAAAAAATTCAATAATTCAAAAGGTAATCTCTGAAGATTCTTGATCTTTGAGAATTCAGACTTCAATTATATAGATCGTTTACTTATTGTTAATGTTATTATAGAAAATATCTTTTAGTAGTACAAAATCTACAAAATATTCTGTATACAGAAAATGCAGTGTGTGTTCTCTGTGACGTAAGACCATTCATCTGATAATTCATTAAAATTACCTTTCTCATCCAATGGCATATCTGTCTTCTCTGGCTGTGAGAAGGTAAACAGATTGCTAGATTCTTGACTCGCGTCGATTTTGCGCGGTCTACCTCGTTTCCGTTTTATCGTATCCTGCTTTGTACCTTCCTTGGCCGTTGTGCTCGACGCCGTTCTTCTTTTCGACACGATATCATTTTGTGCAACTCCGCTTTCCATCTGTTCACCCTCCTGAGATCTTACTCTGTCCTCGCTCTCGGCCGGTTCTTCCACTATCGGCTCCACTGCAATGTTTCTCGCGCGTATGTTTCTGCTCCTCTTCTTCACGTCTTTGTGCGTTACGTCTGCGCTGGATGCTCTTCTCTCTCTGGTATTACCTTGCGCAGCCTCCTTCTGGGCAGATCTCGTCTCCCTCATTGGACTAAGAATCTTCTCCAATTCTTCTGGTATTGACTGTATCGACGCGCTTCGACTGCGCGTGTTTCTCGTCAATGGCATGTTGACAATGTCTGATGTATTTTTCGCGACGGAACTCCTAAGTATCCTCGATTTCTCCTCCGATGGTTCAGCAACTTCCGGAATAATTTCTTTTATTATGCTACTGGATCTTCTCCTGCCAGTCTGCATTGTGATCTCCTTAGGCACTGAATTGCCGCGTCTTCGGCTTGTCTTAATCTCCTTAAAATCCTCCTCCTTTTCTGGTGTTATCTTCTTGTCCAAACCTCTTGCGGACAATCTTGAGGAAGATCTGCTCGTCGTTGTTTTGTCCGTATCGGACGATACCGAGGACTTTCTTGTGCGCAAGGATCTCTTTCTCGTACTCTTGTCCTCTTCATCGTCGCCCGTCAGCTTCGCGGGACTCCTCGGTGCATCTTCCTGTAATTCTTTTCTCGTATTAGAAGAGCTAAGTCTCGTACTTCTCTTCACTGGTAGCTCGTTCTTGATGCTCTCGGAGTCGCTATCTTTCTCGGTCCGAAGAGTCTTCTTCGCTGATGTAGATCTGAGATTTCTTTTAACTGACGGCGACATGTCAGAACTTCCCAATTCCGTCGTAGATCTCTCGAGGTTTTCGTCCGTCACAAGTGAGTTCATTAGAACGTCCTTAACGAGAGAACTTGCTCTTCGGCTGCGTAACGATCTTCCCGACGGAGAACTTGTTTCTATTATTGTTATCGAAGAAGCTCTTCTTAATCGCGGTGGTGATAAAGGATAATTTTGCATCGATAAGTCTGATGTAATTGAAGTCATCCTTTGTAATGGAGGAGCTTCTTCAGAGTCTGTACTCCGTGACGGTGAATCCTTCGTCATTGAACTCGCTCTCTGCGATCGCGGAGGCTTTTTGGTTTTATTGCGCGATGAAGAATTCGTCATCATATCTTTCATCATCGGACTTCCTCTTTGCAGACGAGTGATTCTTTCAGGTTCCACTTGTTGCAACGAGATATCTATCGTTTTATCTTTTATCATCGAATCCGCTAAAGGTGATCTAGTAATTCGTATATATGGGATATTCTCCGATTCTATATGCTTCCATTTGTTCTTCAAGGAACTTTCAGCCTTCGATAGTTTCTCTTGACATTCGGTCGATTCAGTTTTATTGATGTTTACTTTCGAAGAATCATTTATATTAGTTATCATACCGTTATCATTGGCTTCAAATTGCGATGTAACTTTATCGATGTCTTTCTTCGAGACACTCCCTTTCCCATCTGATTTCTTTTCATCGTTTTGATTTTTTTCCGCTTCGATATTCTGTGCCTTCGATTCTTCGATTTCTCTAATATTGGAATCGGATTCGTCGTCCGTAATATTCGACATGTCGTAAAATATATTTTCCGGATGAACGGTCTGCATTGAATGTTCCTTCTTTCCATCGTTATCTGTCTTATCGGATATCATCGGCGTCGCGCTTCTGCCACTCTTGACGGACTCGTCGTCGGTGAAGTCAATATCAGCCATTACTTGCGTCACTGATTCCCGCAGGCCATTAGATTTCGCGACGCCGTATCCTTCCGTTTCGTATCCCGGAGTTTCGGATAAATGGGTAACGGAGACTCTGTCTTCTGATTGCGTTTCCTCTATATTCGTGGATAGACTCTCGAACGTTTCTTCGTGTTCGTCCTCATCCTCTTCGTCATCCCGCAACCGAATTAACTCGTCATCGGATTCATCCAAGACGATCAAATTCGATTCGGAGACCTTCTCAGATAATACAGGCTGTTCTTCGCAAGGATTTCGTAAACTTTCCTCCCTCGTGATGTTTCCATTATTGTATTTGCTTTCAGTTTTGTTCTGCAATACGTCTTTTTCTAAACTATCTCGTTGTTCTACAAAATCACTTTTATCGTAATTAGATTGTTCATCATTTAGATTCTTCATAGATTCATTTGGCACGCTAAGATCCTCTCTTATTACATGCACGTTGCTTATAAATGATCCCGATTCCACGTCCTTAACATCGTCTTGATCGACTTTTATTGCTCGCTTAACAAATGTCTGAGAAACTATACTTTTCGCCAGTGGCGTAGATGAAATGGTAAATTTGTTGTAACTGTCTCTTTCTAATCTCCATTCCAATGGACTAGCGCGTCCTGGTGTCCTTGGGTAACTAATGTCGACGCTACTGTCGGGGGACAGTATAGTGGTTGAATAAACAGAGGCTGATTGTGATAAGCTGCATCTCTTTGATGTATTCTCTTCAGCAATTAACGAAACCGTGGCGGATAAATTTGCGGATGTTTCGCTCGCTTTCTTCGCGCAAGATTCTTGTAATGACTCTACGGATAAGGCACTTCTTCGGAGGCTAGGTCGCGGACGGGCATAGCAATAGATTTTGCTGGAGGTAATACTGCTGGTGTCGCTCAGGATCGCGCTTTCATAGTATGCCGACTTATTTGGACTGAGAGACATGTCATTGTTTGCGTTTGTCTTTAAAGAAACGTTGACGCTATCGCCGCCTGCTTCCTCTTCTACTCTCTTCTCTTCGATCTCCTCTTCTTCTTCCTCCTTCTCCTCTTCTTCTTCATAAGTCAAGACCTTTTTAGATTGATTAATATTGAATCGTATTTGTCTATTGATTTTCTTTTCGTTCTGAGACAGTCCATCGGCAATATCTTCCCTCTGGAGTGTCGCAACACTGGATGATGTCGAGTTCCTTGTAAGTTGTCTAATTTTTAGAATTGATTGTGGTGTCTCTGGAACATTATCTTTGTTCGTGCATGCGTTAAATTTGCGCTCTACCAGAGGTGTCTCAAAGGCCGCTGTCAATTTCGATTCTTTCGAATCTAATTTATTTAACGAGACGTTCTCATTTGATAATTTTCGGCGTTTTGCGCCGTCCGGCATGTCATCCACATCTGCGTTCTCCTCGTCGTAGATCTGATCAATTCTACGTTTGTTATTGCGATTCTTATGCACTAATGTCGGGAATGATACACAATTCATATTCGCCCCGTTATTGTTAAACTTGAGGGACATGCATGGTACGCTGACAAACGGAACTTGATATTTCTCATTACGAAGATAGGTCTCCCTAGCCTTCGCAATCACCGTCTCATATATATTTCGTAGTCTATCATGACTCTTTCGATGCGACATTGGTCTAGAATAACGTGCTTTTAGATCTACGTCTGAACTGGTCGCGGCTAATCCATTTGTAGAGAATTGCTTCGTGACATCGGGCAAAGTCATGTTGTATGCGTCGAGCATATTAAATGACATGGATTGTATACCCTTTGTAAAATTCGATTGGTATTGCCGAATCGAATGATTGCCAATTGCTTCCGTATAACGGCACCGTTGCAGATAATACAACAATCGCAAATCTTCAGTTTTATTCTCCTCGAGAAATTTGACAAACACCTCCTCTTCCTCGGTGTCCAGCGCCAGATGCAGAATCTCATTGAGCTTGCCGTACTTCTTGCACGCCCGGAAGAAACAAACTAGCAGCTGTTCATAATGACAGGGTGGCCGGCGATGAAAAGCCGATTGCACAAGACCGTGTTCCACTGAGAGACTTACAGCCACACCTTGTTCGTCTAAGGAGGACAAAGGAGGCTTCCTCACGCGGAGGTATACGAGCGCGAGTTTGTGCTGATTATTGCGCACCAAAGTGCGCAGTATGAGTCTGTGGTGCCAATCTTTAACATCAGAATCGGAAATTAACTGGCCGGTCATTGTGTCAAGAAATTCCTGATAATTCTCGTGATCGAGCAGCCAAAACGCCTGAGTAAGTTTGATAAGACTAGGTGTCATCTTGAACGCGGACGGATACTTGATCAGTTGCTTGACCGCGGGATACAACCGCTGTAACAGCATCGCCTGCAAATCCATCAAGAGATAAATTGTGATCTGATGCTTGCAGCTAATCTCATTCGCTTCGGTCTGATGATAATCAGTTAAATAACTGCGTAGTAAAGACTGCAGGGACGGCGGTGGATAACAGCCGCCCGTGGCAATGCCGCCCTCTCTTTCCCATTGTGCTTTCAACATGGAACATTCGCGCGTTATCAATTCATCGATGAATAGATCCTGTTCATTTTCATTGCCGCTATTGTCTTTCTGAAACTGCGCTCGTTTCTCTTTGTAAAGCGACGAGAGCCTCTCATAAGGATAAGGTATTCTTAGTGCTAAAGAGATAGGCAAAGTGCTTTCATCTTCCTCCTCCTCTTGTGTTTCGGGCAACAACCCCACGTCATAGAACCAAAGGAGTACTTGAAAATACGTAGATACGCGTTTCAATGTCCTTCGTTGTTTCTTTAAATCTGTCACCGCAGACGATAATTTACTCACCACACTAGACAGGCACTCCAACTGCTGCGAGCAAAACCGCAGGTTTTTTACGTCGGCCTCGCCGATGCTGCTACCCGATTGATCAAACAGAGGAACGCAGAGCCGATCAGCGATCATTTTTATCGTAGAGGCTCTCTGAATGCCCCATTTGAGGAAAGTAGGATACAAGTAAGAGGCACTACCATCTGACCACTCTACGGCGCATTTTACCAGAAAGGTGGACCACCGTTGCTCCAAGCAAAGCGATAACAACATTTCCCGTTGCGCGTTCTGATCGCTGGCAAATGTGAATTCCGAGTTAAATGGCACCAACCCAACGGAGAGACACCTATGGAACGTTTCAGAAGGCTGTATTAGTATACTCGGACCAGCCATAGCCATTTCGCGCAGTAGATCTGCTTGAATGCCGCGAGTCATCCAGAATGTTAGTCTCTTCGAACTCAACTCCACCCATTCGAGCGACAAGGAATTGGGATAGAATAATTCTTCAGGTGAGTTCGGGCCCAAGCTGGGAAACTCTTGCAAACTGAGCGGAACGTACGCGAAACTTATCACTTGATTGTCCGTGTTCTGCACGTCTGATCGCGTGCGATATGTCGCCAATATGCTATTTGGATTCTGACACTCGTTAATAGTGCGCGGCATCTGTTCTTTGTACCATTGATTTAGATCAAACAGCAACATTCTTTCATCGGTGGTGATGAGCAACAAATTATCCTCGCCTCTTCTGACGCTTGACTCCGTCTGTTCAGAATTGGACTCTCTCTCAACAGTGCACAAGCCAACGATCCTATCTCCCTCGCTTAATTCCGATTCAAACTTGAGACTGGGATCGTCTTCCAGGTTGAAATACAAGTTGACATCTCTGTCATAATATTTCCTCTCAAATAACATGGCGTACATTCTCAATACCGGTGGTGTTCTCGATAACTCATCTTGAAATACTACCCACAAATAATAAAACGGTCTAGGATCATCTGTAGGTTCTAGCAAGGCCAGATGCGTGACTGCCATATTCTCATCGATGGGTGCGCTAATCCATCTTATAGAACCATCATTTTGCCAAATTATCACTCTGCCTAAGCAGCCAGAGATTAAACAACCAATCTTCACAGAACTAATAATTGCGGTGGTCAAACTCTCATTGAGTAAAGGAGATGATTCGAAATCTTCTCTATTAAAACCAATGTGATTTTCTATACCTAAAAGCAACAAAAAAATTATTGATTTTATATAAAACTTTAATTTTTCCTACAAATAGCAAAATTAAAAAAAAAAAGCCTATCAACGGTTTTTGTTATAATTCATTTATGAATAAATATATTATTATGTGAATAATGATACACTATGTGAATAAATCAGCTTTCATATAAATATTATATGACAACAGATAATAGTTTAAAGTTTCTAAGCTCGTTCAAGAGATAACAAGATCTCTTTTCATTATTGACATGATAAGGGTTTATCATTTAAGTGATAATCATTATGATAATGAATTCTTAGAACTTGACAATTATTTTGCACTTATACTTACGTCTATTCAACAAATTGTAAGCAGCATGTTTTTCCCGATTGGACTGATGCCTGCCGACAATTTGTTTCGCCGATAGAAAATCCAATTCCGCTGGTGACATTTCATCCATAACAGAGGATAAATCGTATATGTCCCATGTATGTCTTCGAAGATCAATCATGATATGCTGAAGATTACGCAGGACTACACAAGCTATTCCATCCATTTCACTTAGTACGTTATCCAATCTTTTATCATTGAACTCTTCCCATTCTGCACCACCTGACACAACACATACTTGTTCCACACCGCATGGCATCTGTAAAATATAATGTAAGTACAAAAAAAAAATAATTTTTATATTACCTTTTTTTTTTAAAAATTTTTTCTTAAACAATGCTTAATTGATATTACATGAATTGCTCTCAAGACACGAGACGTTGTACAGTCAAATATACACAATAATCCAAAGGAATCTTTTAATTTGTTCGCACAGTTATCTACTCCAACCAGCAGCAGCGGAAATTCTCCAGATTGTGCAGGAAAATAAGAAACTGATGTTACAATCCCCCGAAATGTCCAACTGCTAATGCTTTCCCCTATTTTTACATTGAAGACTACTAGGCGGCAGCCATAACTCAGCCATGCATATGTTGCATTATGTAAAAATCCTCCACGGCACTCGCTATCACTATCGTGTTCTTGGGAGATTACAGACTGGCCATGCTCCTCAATTTCTGAATTTCTCAACCGACTTGACACAGGAAATTGTAGATTCACGATCCTGCGAATCTGCATGAAAAAACAGAGATTTATTGAAAGATTTATCGGGAAAAAATTGTCGAATAGAATCCGTTTTTTTCATAAAATGCTTAAAGTAGAAAAACGTTAATCAAGAATTTATAGTTTATATTATCGATAATCGAATTTTGTAAAATAATGCATTATACCTCGCAGTTGACTTCCTCCAGCTCCTTCATTTTTCACGTGAGCTACCGAGATATCATCGGTGAAAATTGCATTTAAAAAAAAATCTCGTGGTACGAAAGAGAGGTTATACTGGCGCCAAACTTTACAGTTCCTTCGTAAGATCGTTCATGAGATACATAACAGATGAAATTGCGTATTGCAAGCACAATTTAAGCAGGAGCGATTTATCCAGAAGAATAATTTGGAATCGGTACTACGAAAATAATATTATTTCTTATTCGTTTGGCTACTCGCGCGTGCGAGCACACATTTTAAAATCGCGAACTCTACTACAACTGCGAAATACGTTAAGCACTGTTCCCAACTGCATCTTTTTTGCGGGATAACAGCGAGAGATACCGCACGTGGATCACCTTATTGATTATTTCGGCAAATAAGTAAAATGTTGTGCAGAATATATTAATTGCGCATTCAAGAAATGCTCTTTAGAGGGAGGCTCATAATAATTTAACACATATAAAGACGCGAAGTAAAAGCATTCTGTATTTCGTATCGCCAATAATTTTTGATTATATGCTAGAGAGAGAGAAAGTGATATCCCTTACTCTCTCACTCTAACATGAAGTCAGACACATTTTGAGAGCAAACTTAGAGCATGCGCATCGTATCTAGATATTTCTACATCAAAGGTTCACTAATTTGAGATCTAATAAATTATTATAAATGCACCGCACACTGCACAGATTTTATCTCGAATTATAAAAATAAAATTTACTTGAATAAAATGATTTGAAGCTTAGTTATAAAAATATTTGATGGGAAAACATGAAAATTTCTGAAAAAATAATTAACTTTTTTTCTTGACATTTTCACTAAGGAAAATGTTAAAGCGAGTTTACAATATATGTAGATTGGTCCAGAAACTTACAAAAAGAACTTATAAAAAGAACATCTAATGGTTTTTTTTTAGGCACCCCATATTATTTATATATATGTATATAAATGTATGCGTACAGTGTACAGTATATGATAGCGTGACATATGACAGCATATGTGGTCCATTTGACGTTTACCTCTGTGTGCATTTTCGCACATACGTTAGATATTTCTTTGAATTTTTGGTGGCTGTGTAAGTTCTTTGTACAATAAATAATTACGATTCATTTGACACGAGTTAAATCACAGACATATATTTATTATTATAGCGACGCGAACATTTTATTTCTGTAAACGTGTCAAATATTTTGCGAGGTTAGAAGTAATGTAACAACGTGTACGACTTGTACTATTTCAAATTATTACATATAACGGTAACAGAGGATTCGATAGGATTCTTAAGAAATTTTGGGGTGTTCTTTGTTTAGGAAAATATAAAGATATTTTAAATTATTTTTGCTTTTAAATCATTAATCGTGCAATTGTTTCTTCATAGTTTATTATTGCGTGTAATCTATCTTATGATAAAATTTGGGAATATTTTCTCCGGATCGAACAGATACGTTATAACAGAATATATGGATTTTCAGGAGAAAAAATGGCATCCAATTCCGAATCTAAAACTGATCGGCATGCCGGTGGCGACCAACAGGAGAAGGATATTTTATTATCGTCTGAAGAAGATGAACACTATGATTTAATTAACGAGAAGGGCGATTACGGCGCGTCGACTAAATCAATCGCCCACGAGATTACAAAAGAATTAATTGCCAGAGAATCTGAGCACAATGTTGTACAGAGTTCTGAACCAGCAACGCAGTCTTCGTACACATTGTCAACAATAATGAGCACAGGGAACAGTTATGACAATGATGGCAAGATGAGAAGCGCGGAATCTTCTGATAGTGAAGTTTTTCTAATCGATGAAGGTCAGAGCCTTTGTTTTATATTTTCTATTGCATTTGTTATATTACAGTAAAACTTATATTACAGTAAAAAAACACAAATGTTTTTTTATTAATGTTATAGTCAAAAACTCAAATTTCTCTATATGTTTATTATTTTGATACTTCTTTTTTGACTCTTAAGAAAAGCACATTTGATAAAAATATTGTTAGTGTGAATAACCTTTGAAGCAAGTAATATTCTAAGGCTTCATGACCTATACAATATCTTTTTAATCTAATAATTAAATCAGCCATTATTGCTGCTATAAGATAAACTATCTAAGAAACAATATATTAGTGCTTTCAAGAACATGTCAAAAATAAAAGTACAATATGGAAATAAAATAAAAGTTTTAAGGTCTCGAGGTAGTTGTTTTTAAGTTTAATTTAGCTTATAGAATTTAGATGTATATTGGCCATGTACTTATAATGCAGAAAATATTGGGTCGAATATAGATTTCGATATCCAGAATAAAAAGAGTAGTGTTGGCAATGTGAACGAATTATTGAAAGGACAATATGATTCTACTATTGATGAAAGGTTGCCAGAAACTGTAACATTATTGACAACACCAGATGGGGGAAAATTATACCTAGTAGGCACAGCACATTTTAGTGTTGAAAGTCAAAATGATGTGTCAAAGGTAACGAATATTCTTTGTCTCGTTAAAAACTTGATTTCAAGAGGATAATTTCATTTAAAAAATTATTATACATTACTTTACTGAAAGTATTTTCTTCTTTATTATAGATTATACAAGCTGTACAACCTCATATAGTTGTAGTCGAATTATGTAGATCCAGAGTAGGTATATTACAACTTGACGAAGAAACTATGTTTCGTTATGCCAAGAACATTGATTTTAGTGAGTTTCTATATTTTTAGAATTCTATGTTTAGTAAGTTAGTCAATATGTTATTATTTAATCTATTTACAGAGACTATCATGGATACCATTAAAAGAGAAGGGTTTTATAATGGTTTATTACATATCTTAATGCTGAGAATGGCGGCACATGTTGCCAAACAATTAGGTATGCCACCCGGTGGCGAATTTCGTAGAGCATTTGAGGAGGTTAGCGTGTGCACATAATAAAAATGGTATTATACAATGATGATCAATTTCATTTATTATGATTATTTCAGGCGAAGAAGGTGCCCAATTGTATTGTTCATTTGGCCGATCGACCAATTAAGATAACAATGCAACGTGCGATAAGATTGTTATCTTGGTGGCAGACTATAAAACTAGGATGGCATCTGGCAACAATGAAGGATCCTATTACTCAGGAAGACGTAGAGCTCTGTAAAGAACGATCGATGTTGGATCAAATGATTGCCAGCATGGAGGAGGAATTTCCGGTATTAGAAAAAGTGTTTGTCAAAGAGAGGGATATTTACTTGACGAATTCTCTTCAATTATCCTGCATGCCCCATCACACTGCTAACCATACTGTCGAGCCAGCACGAGTTGTAGGAATTGTCGGCTTAGGACATACACGCGGTATTATTGAAAATTGGGGTAAAGTTAAGCCCGCCGATATACCGCCTATTATGAGGTAAATGAGAAATGGAGAATAACATAATAATTTTTATTATTTAGAGGATATTTTGGGAAACTTCTTATATTAAACTAATGTAAAATCGTCAATTTATTACTTTATTTCTTGCAGAGTACCGCCACCATCGTTGTCGAGTAAAATAATAAAACTGACCGTCAAGGTGTCTGTCCTTGGTGCGGTAATATACATAGGCTACAAGATCGTAGCAATACCTGCTGCTTCTACTTTTCAAACTATCAAGTCATCGGCCGAGGGACTTTTAAAGGTTGGTTCTACACGATAAGGTTACACATTTGAGTTTTCTCGTTTATATTCTAAGAAGAAAAGCTTCTCCTTTTTTATCATAAGACAATTATTTTCTCTTTATCTTCTGTGCTGCTTTATCTCTCAAAGAGTCTCTCGGACTTGTTTTTGGGCTTTTTTTATTGACACACGAGTATGGTAAGCATGGAGGCAACTGCTTCCATCGACAAGTACGAACATACTGTATCGGATGTTATGTATGTAGTAAATAATATACCGGGGCCCGGCGTAGACGTAGCGGACTTTGAAGCGGAATACGTCGTGGGTTGTTCCTGCATGATTAAATGTGATAATTGTTCATGCACTCGCGGTTCCGATAATTACTTCAATGCCCGAATCGTCGACGAGAAATTGGCCGGTCCGGTATTCGAGTGCAATTCTCATTGCAAATGTGGACCAAATTGCGGAAATAGATTAGTGCAGAATGGTCCGCTAAATTGTTTGATTGTCAAAGAAGTTGCTGGCAAGGGTCTCGGTCTCTTCACGACTAGATTAATCAAAAAGGGTCAATTCATCTGCGAGTACGCTGGTGAAGTAATCGGTCCGCAAGAGGCGCGACGTAGAATCGAAGCTAATAAAAGGCATAATATGATGAATTATGTTCTCGTGGTAAGGGAACACATTGGTGATCGTGTTATCGTCACTTGCATAGATCCAAAATACTTTGGTAACATTGGACGTTATGCCAATCATAGTTGTGACCCCAAATCTAGTCTTGTCCCGGTCAGAATAGAAGGAATCGTGCCTCGATTAGGTTTGTTTGCGTCTAGAGATATAGAGAGTGGGGAAGAAGTGACTTTTGATTATGCTGATGGTGCAATGGCCAATTCCGTCCATTATCTCAGTGATACTCCTTGTCTTTGTGGTTCTAACAATTGTTTCAATTATTTACCACACAATCAGATTTGACAGTATGAAGTATTCTCGTACAATAATAGTGACAAAAAAATTAGGCTAAAAATGTTCAAAATTTAAATATCAGATTTCTAAACTTATTGTAAATTAGAAAAAGTTATATCTTTAAGTTTAATATTGTGAAAATCAAAACATTTGCAGATCATTATAAACTTGAATTTTTAAAAATTATGTGTCTAAAAATATAACTTTATACATCTATGAAAGAAAAAAGAGTGTATAAAATAGAGAGTAAATTATACATATATATACACACCTGTGTGTGTATTTATCGCATGATTCTTTGAATGAATCAATATTATTACTTGTTAAAATATAGTATGTTCCATGAGAAATAAGACACCCTGTGTATCATCATGTTGCAGCTATGTGATTTACAATATTTGAACAGAAATTAATTATTATATTTAAAAATATATACTTATATATATCTAAATAGAATTTTGTTATTTGATATTTTAAATAGTATTTAATTGCTGCGTTTTTCTTTCTATTACATACAATTTATCGATATAATATTATTGTGTAAAAAAGATGAAGAAGGTGAGTTATCTCTTCATTGTTCTTGTTCTGTCAAATCATTTATGTATGTGCCAACGAAATTATTCTTATTAGTTAAAAATGGTATGTCTCCTATTTGATATTGAATCTTTAACATTTTCTTTACATTTAACTCAAAATAAATAATCAATACAAAATGTTCATGTAGTCGAAAAAAAAAAATGGCAATGTTTCAAAATTGCGAATGTTAATATAATTGTGTAAGTATTTGACGGACATAGGACGTTCTTATATATATATATATATATATATGTGTATATATATATATATATACACATCATACATACATATATATCTATATATACATATATATATATATACATACATATCTATATATATATATATACACATATATATATACATATATATATACATATATACATATATATACATATATATATACA
>JBCAUJ010000005.1:6480470-6508737 GCA_038406275.1 Cataglyphis albicans | reverse complement strand
ATCTATATATATATATATACACATATATATATACATATATATATACATATATACATATATATACATATATATATACACATATATACATATACATATATATATATACATATATATATATATATACATTATATATACGTATATAAATATATACAATATATATATATTTATTATATATACATATATATATACATATATATATATATATATATATATATATATATATAAAAACATAACATTATATATCTGCTTTTTATTAAAATTATGAATATCGATAATCTTTCGATATTACAGAAGTATCATTTTATTTAATATAAAAAATTAATATGATGTATTCATATCAATCGTTTATATTTTATCTTAGAAAACTTAAAGATATCTATATATACACATATTTATAGACATACAATGCTTCTACATTCTATAACATCGAGAAAGTCGTAACTTATTAAATTTTTAGATTATCAAAAAACCAACGATATAGTATATTTTAGTATAAAAATATGTGCATGCATATATACACACAACTGTGCTGATTAAAATAATAGCAATCTTAAGTTATACACATATAATGTCGATTAAATTTTTATAAGAAACATAGAGTATTTTTTTGTAAATGTTAAATGTTTTAAAAGAAATTGATGCTTATTAATTAATTTATACTACATCGAATGAAAAATGTAGTTTTCAATAACTGCCTTTGATATATATCGACGACGATTTGTGAAAGTACAATTATTTTTAATAAAAGTTCAAAGTCATTAACATTTAATGTTCTACATATTCATTCAGAAATTTTGCGATAACCTATGTGTATTGTAAATTTATATATTTAAGGAAATGACTTTCTTCTCACTTATGCATAATATTTTAATATTTAAATACATTAAGTGTATTTATATTAAAATGTAAATAATCAAGGAAAATATTATAGACGAATTACTTGACAAGTCTGGGAATTTTAAATTGTTGAAATCTGTAAATACTGTGAAAGGTAAATAGAGCTACATGTTGACAATAAAATGATGTACACTGTATGATAAAAAATATTTATCTATAATTGTCTTTCATAATTTTGTTCAGAATATGCAATTATGCAAAAGAATTTGATATAATAAAGAAATAGAATATTGTTTAATATATTTTTTAATAGATATATTGTACACATTTTTAATAGATTAATATAGTTCAAATAAACTAGTTAACAAAGTTAATTCATTAAAAAAAAAGATATTTTTCTCTTTGATAGAGAAAAGTAATTAATAATTTTTAATAAAATAGTGATGGATGTAAAACTAAATGAATGCACTTATAGAGAGAAGTTTAATTGTAATCTATGAAATAAAATTGTAATTATACACACACACATACACGCACACACACACACTATATAGAACTCTTCAAAAACCTAGCATCATATCTTAAGCAGATTATTCGATGTTATCTTGGCAGTAAATTTTTAAATTTTATTATAATATTAACAAGAGATTCTTAAAATCATAAAATTAAGTACTTACATGATTTATATATAAGTTAAATTAATATTCTGTTTAGATATTAAATATTAATTTAAACTATACATAACAACACACACATAATTACGTTTTTAGCTTTATAACATTATTTTTGACTCGACATGTAATGCAAATCAATTTTAATTTGATTTATATATAATGGATGAGAAAAAGATATTTGTACATTTGTAAAATATATACAAAATTTATTTTGTAGTGTACGAATACTTTCCTGATCCACTTTATATTTGATGATAAAAATGCTACAAAACTTTTTGCAATATATCATAAATTTATATTTATGATATTTTTTCAAACTATTGTATACATATAATGATCTCTCAATGCAATATTGTTATGTTACATAATCATTAAGGCATTAATTATCATTTCAATAAAAGTTTCTCAGATTAGTGTATCTTATATTAGCGTTAATTTATAAATTAATGCGTGGTAGATGCTGATTCATCATTGGATTGATACCTCCAACGCCACCATGCCACTTTCATTCGATCCCAGATATTTTCCCATGAATCCATCGCAGGTCTCACATCAAGTAACGCAAAGGTGTACTTTTCATTAACTTTACCACCGTCATAATAATCGATAATATATCTTACGTTTTTACCACAACGATCTATAATCCAGTCATGTCGATCGAATGGTAATTCATATCTGAAAAAAATAATATTTCATATACAAAGATGATATATAGTGAGTCAGTTTATATAGGACAGCAACGCACCCCATCCAATAGCGAATGCGTGCACGTGGAGAGTATTTTGATGCTTTTCCACCAAAACTACGCAATTTCGGGTTACAACATTCTCGCGCGTGAAGCGCTTCCCATTTAAGAACCTCTTGCCATGCCTGCTCATTGTTAGCATTGTGAATTTTTATTATATCATCCATATCTTTTGAAGATATATCATCTTTCTTCCATCGCCATCCTTTTCTTAACATAGCATTCCAAAACATTTGTTGAGAAGGATATACCCAAAATTCTCCATCCCCAGTCGCTTTGGGTATTGTTGAAACTTGTCTATCAGTTGGTAAAGGAAATGGCTGGTCTGGTGCGGGTTGCTGATTCGCTGGTGGCATCTATAATTATGTTTGTTCATTAATGATTTAAGAACAATGGTATATCATCAGACGCAATATGTATTATTAGCAAAGTAAATATTTTATCATACATACCATGTTTAATGGATTTATTTCGCTTTCATCCATTTTGTCTATTGGACATTCACTAACATAATTGGTAGTGTTTAATTGACTTGATTTATGCATGGGACATTCCGGTGGTGGTTCACCTCGATATTGTTTTGTCTTATGGGATTCTGGCTTAATAATTTGTTGAGATACTGGTACGATCACATCAGCAGCGGACACAGATGCAGTAGTAAGAACGTTGCCCATGATTGTTCTTATAATGGAAAAAAAAAAAAGACAAAAATCCTTATAAAAGCGCATAAGGACAGTTATAAAGAGAGAAACCGAACGATTAGCAATAACTAAAATAAAATCAAGTCTAATCGAGAGAATATCAAAGATTTAATTTTGGGCGAAATAACCTTTAAATATTATGAAGACATTATGCAATAGTCTACATTCTCCGATATAAAATGAAATATTGAGATACTTGTGCAAAGATTACATCTACGTAATGTGGCGAGATATTGCCCGTGGTTTCTGTCAGAATTGTTAAAAATTTTCTCAAACTTACCTGTTATAAATAGATATAATTTCTCTATTTCAAATAAATTTAAATCTTTTTCTATTTCGCACTTTTATTGAGAAACGCGGATTATTATATAATTCAAAGTTGAACAGCTAAGAGAGATTTTCACATAAATTATGTATATAATTATACATGGAAGAAAATTGGAACATCTGAATTCCGAATTCTCTTCCAAATATCAAGCATGGACATGGACACGATTTGAAGTAATTAACTGTATCGGTAAGAATAGCAGACGAGTAAGAGATGGTTGATGCATTATGTGTTGCATTATGTATAACAATAATTAGAATTTTATTATCAAATGCTTATTTTTAACTCATAAAAATATTAATCTTAAATATTATATCTGGTCTCGATTTTGTATGATTATCTTTTTCTAAAAATTTAATTCCTATTTTTAAATAGAAGAAATTTCATTTATCTTCAATCGATTCCATGATTTGACAAAATAATCGAATGCCTAGACTCTCATGACATCACCATAACCGGCTTTCTAATAGGTGGACAAAAATTGGGCTGGCCAATCAGCGCGCATTTCAGATGCTGGCGCACGCGCGACGCTGCAAGTACTGCACGATAATTGGCCGGCCTGATTTTTCTTTAGCATGAAGTCGGGCGCAAAATTCAAGTGATGCAAGACGCGAGTTTGAATCGTTCGTTGCAATTATTGCTGCGTAAAAATGGATCTCGTGCATGTGGTATATTATCCGGAGGATCTTGTAAAGTATCGAACGTTTGTCGTAACGCGTTAAATATCGCGTGTAAGTGTTATCCATTGATATCGCGCGCGATTAACTTCGATATTCGCTTTTGCGTTTTCCGGTTCGATCGATGTCGGTTTCGCATATATTTCAACGGCCGTTTTCTCACCGAAAAAGTGCATCGCAAGATGTAACGCACGTAGGATCATCGTCAGGTACACATAATTGATTATATATATACATATATATATAAAGCATGATTAAATCTCACGCACAATTAATAATCGTTTTATTATTACATTTGATTGATAAGTTGTGTATGTCGCTTCGCGATAATGTAAAGCAGTATGTCGTCACCAAAATTATTTATTCAAAAATGCTCGACCCGCGCGCAACCGACGGTATTGACGTCATAGAGTACGTTAACAAATTTGAAATGTGGAGAATGATCAATCTTATTACTTTTTCTTCGAAATAATAAATATTTTGCAGGTACATTGTGTGAAATTAAATTCGAGAGAGATTTGAGTTTACGATATATTTATGAATTTGCAGATATGGATGACGAATCCACCGATGTTTTAAAGCGGATAACGGATCCATCGATGGATTAATGCGGACGGATCCATTCGATAGATTCATCGATGGATTAATGCAAATAACGGATTTATCGATCAATGATGAAGGAGGACGAACGAGTTTCAACGAACTGGATATGTAATAATTGTAAGTAATAATTGTAAAAATTAGTGCACAATTTCATATAATCGCTGTGTCTATATAAAAAAAAATATATTGTTTTATTTGCAAAACGTGTTTATCATTCAAACATTCTACGCATGTACAGATAATTATTTTTGTATTTATATTTGTTTGTATCTAATATATTAGACATATTTATTCAAAAAATATAAAATTGAGACGAAAATTTATGCAAAAATGCTGCATGACATTCTTGAAAATGTGCATGCGTATTTGTTGTATGCATTATACAGGATGTTTTATATAATAAGTAAGATATCATATAGACCAGTACTATCGTATTCCTTATGAAAAAAATTAATATCATTTTTTAGGCAAACTTTCCGGAAATTGATTTTGAAATATCTCAATTTTTAATAATATGCTATAATAGAGAACAAATACAATATTATTGGTTGTTGATTTTTTGTACAAATCATTTTTGCAGTGATTTTATTTGCAAAATATGATTTGTAAACAAAATTTTGTCTAACAATAAAAGAAAAGATGTTTATTTTTTGATAAAGAAATGTTTATAATATATCAGATTATAGCTTTATAAAATATCCTGTATAATAAAAGAAAAGTACATATGAGAATGAGAAACAATAAAGCATATTATTTAATGCTTTTTTTTAATTAAAATACTTGCAATATATACACTCAGTACATACACTTTAGAACGCAGATAATAAAACAATCTTAAATCTGAACACATTTCGTGCAAGATTTTATCGATACACGCGTACAAAATTATATAAAAAAGATTTAACAATTCGACAAAAATAATAAAACTTTACACTACTATACCAATATACAATAAGTATAATTATTAATAACTGGCCATCTCTCGAAGTTTTTTTTTTCGCGTTACGAAATTGAAGGAAAAAGATTAAACAAAACAGTTTAAGTTGCACTGACAATTTTCAGAATTTCATAATTATCTATCATAATATCAGTACACATTGACACTTTAATGCCGTGTAGATTAAGCGTCTCATGTATAAAGTATGTATAAAAAATTATCCTAAAATACTGAACTACACAGTATTACGTACGTTAAAAACGCCGGAAGAACCATAACGCGAACATTGTATGTATTTAAATAAATCAATATCATCGATGCTATTTTTTCTCTCGAAACTATTCAATATCTATACTCTTTCTCCTTTGCACTTTTACGCGATTATTTTTCTTAATCGAATTTGTTAATAACTGGCCGCTATAATAAATGATGAATATCGAAATTTTTTTGTTGCGCGACCAGTAATGCGAAAGATATTTTATCTTCTCAGTATCTGGGAACAGATATTTAAGATGTATTCGACTAAAGCCAATTAGCTTGCTTTTACCTTCGTGCAATTTTGATGACATTGTACGATATCGTTAAATACAAAATTAATTTGACCTGCGAAGACAAGTATTTCAAAAAATGTACCTTAAAAATATTTAGAAATAATCCATCTGGCTAGAAATACATAAGTATTTTGCCGCGGGAAAAATATAGACATAGGTATACCGAAAAAGTATACCCAGCTATAAAAAAAAAGATACATTTTTTGTAATCTCAATATATCACTAGTCTCTTTACATCATTAATATCGTCTTTAAAAAATTCGACGTGTTATATATACGATACGAGGTTGCTTTAATTCCTCGCGATCTTTGTCGATTCCTTGTTACTGGTGACGTGCTCAAGATCGACTCCATCGTACTCTAGGCCACCCGCATTGTCATAATAGGCATAATCGTAATCGTTCTTCTTGCCCGATTTCGGTCGCGCTGTCGTGCTACTGCTGCTGCTAGGTAATCTGGTCGTCGACGTAAATGGTCTCGCAGATCCGCTGACGTAAGTAATGCCACGCGGCGTCGTCGTCGTCGACTGGCTGGCTCTCTGAGCGCTGGAGCTAAAGCTGTTCGGATTATAAGTGGTAGCGCTGGAAGGCCGCCTAACAAAAGAAAAGAAACATTGCAAATTTTTTTCTATCAAAAACAGTTTTCTAAACAGAATAAAGAATAAAAAATTTCAATCGATGAAATATCATGACAAGGAATAAATTTTCCATAAGCTTATTTAAAAAATCTTGCACTTTTGATAAAATCATATAATATTTTAATTCTTATAAATTTTTTTTTTTCACGAGATTACACATTCTACAGCGAATTTATACTTCACTACCCTCTTGTAAGCGAAAATCTACCTTGGTACCGGTGTGGTAGTTCTTGGCGACTCGGCAAGATGGTTGATACTCGCGGGACTGAAACCGATCCCGACAGAGGATCTCGCGAGGTCAAAGCTACCCGTGCTAGTCTCGACGTAATACGACTTGCCGCCACTAGCTCCATCGTAATTATTGTACTGAGTCGCCTTCTTCGGCGTCTTCGTACTGTCATAATACTGCGTGGAGGATTTTATCGCCTGGTTAATGGCTTTGTCGTGATATTGGCCGTTATCATTGTTCCGCAAGGCGATCGTCTGCGCACCCGTGTTATCCCCGTTCACGTATTTCTTCGTCGCCGGACTGTAAGTGGTGGGCGCGTAATTATTGCTCGCGAAATTATTGGCAAAGTATTTCGCGGTGGTCTGAGGAATGTCCTGTCTAGTAGATGATCTATACTGGCCGTTGTTGTTGTAATGATTATCGTAGACGGTAGACGCGGATGTAGTGGACGATGAGTACGCAACATTTCCTCGTTGGATATTGTTGTAATTTCGTTGCTGATAATTATTGAAATCGTTAGTCTGTTGGTAGTTGGTACTCGGCTGGACGGTGGTGGTAGATTGCGGGAATTGATAGTTGGATTGATAATTCGTCTTCGGGCTGTAGCTGCTCGGTCTCAGGGTTGTGATTTGGAAGGAACCGCTGACGGCGTTCTGTTGATTGTAATTAGGGTTGTAAACGTTGTAGGCATTCGTGCTGAAGACACTATGCGGTGGCGTCGTTCTGCTAGTCGTGCTGGGTGATGACTGATGGTTACTATACGCATCCTGATACGTCGTGCTAGGTCGATATGTCGTGGAAGGTACGTTGTATCTCTGAGTGTTCTGATTTCGGTTGTAGTTTTCCTGCAACGGTCGGACGGTCGTCGACGACGAGGCAACGTACGTCGTGGATCGTTGATTATACGCGTTGTTGTTGTAATAATTGTTGTTGTAGTTTTGCTGACTGGGAGCGGCTGGCGCTAACGTGGTAGTCGTCGACGAATAGCCGTTACCATTGTACGGCTGCTTTCTGCTGACCTTTCTGACGCCGCCAATCTTTTTTTTGGTGTCTTGATTCACATCCTCCTTGTACGACTTCTCGGACTCGTATTCGTCCTCTTTATTGTTTCTATTGTAGAAATTACCGCTACTGCTACCTCGCAGTATGTCGCGATTGCTGTTGTAGTTGGATGAAGACACTCGATTCAGCGCATTAGCGGAGGATCGGACTGCGTCACTAGTCTCGCTGCGCTGAAGATGATCCTGGGGCTCGGCGTCACTGCGAAGATTATCGTAATGCACGGATTCGAGGCCGGAACCGATCCTATATAAGTCGAAGTTGTCGCTGGCGTAATAGAGGGTCGCGGCCTCGCAATCCACGTCATACCAGTCCGCACAAGTCTGGCTCTCTTGATCAAAGGCGGTATCATTGGGACATAGGAATCTAAATGAAAAATAATAAAATAATTGTTTATCTGTAAACTTAATAATATTAAATCTTAATTTTTAAATTCTTCATGCACATATATACATATAATTAATACGTAATTATATAATAATTAATATATATACATATAATATATAATTTTTCTTATATATATATATTTTTTTTTAACGCGTAAACGGATATTTATTCGTAATTAATTATAAAAGGAAGAGAATTTATTTATACCATATATCGCGGAAAAAATTTTGCGACGTAACACTCACTTATAGTCCTGAATAGAACCAGCCACAGAGACACAGACATGGAAGACTTGGCAGTCAGTCTCAGGGTCCGCGTAATAGCTACCGACGATTTTATTGCGACAGGAGAAGGAAGTTTCCGGCATATACTGCTGGGAGTATCTCGGCGGTGGTCGTTGAAGACCTAGTACGCAACTCCATAGTATTCCCACTGAAACATAAAGCCGAAAGTGTGTCACGAAAGTTTTTTTTATAAACTGAAATTAAATGAAATATTTTCAATATTGCATATGACGCTTTATCATTTAAAATAATATCTATTGCTTATCATTCTCTGTAAAAAAATTTTCGTTTTTATATTCAAAATTTTATATTTATAAAATATTGAATTATAACTCATTGAAAAAAAAAAACGGCAAAATCTTAATTCGCTGCATTAAACTATTTTCTTAGATTTAAAGATAAATATAAAAAAGTTGAATAATATATAATGAACCCGTAAAAAAATGAGAAAAAAGATTAATGATTGAATGGTCGTGTCGATATAATTTTCCGCGTTTTGTTCTAAAAATTATTTTCATGAGATCAACATAAAGGAATTTTTCGTACGTTTCATCGAATCATTATAGACACGCGATCATTTAAAAACTCGAACGTTTTTTCGTCGATCAATAAAATTTTAGTAAGGATAATCAATAAACTCGATAAATATCGATGCACCTTTTTACTTCAGCATATTTGTACAAAAAAAAAAAAATTAATATTCTGGCAGACATGACTGCACGCAGAGATTATATCGATCGAATATATTACTGGTTTCCTATTAGAACATATCATAAATAAAAAACCGTTTAAATTATCGTAGTACGCGCATAAAATCTCTCGACGCATGCGAAATTTGCATAACCAATTGCATAAACAATTTTTAATCTCATTAAATTCTCTTTAAATTAGATTATTAAAAAGAAAATAATTCATTGTTACATATGTAATATGCTCCTTATCATTTCTTATCATTTCTTTTAAAACTAAATGATTGGGCGAAAGATTTCGTAAATTAAGAGATATGTAAGAAGAAAAAGAGAGAAGAAAGTTAAGATAAAAATTCTTCTTAGACATTATTATTTGGTGAGAAAAATGAAATTTTCCGAAGATACCACGATACATCACGCCATGAATAATATCCATTAATTATCGCGAATATTGCCAGCACAAATGACGAAGTCTCGCTACATCCGATCTATCACGTGGTAATTAAAGTCGATTTCACCCCGTAGTTGAGTACATACACCTACCCGAGATTAGGACGAGTTGTCGCCTCGTGAACTCCATCTTCGTATGCTCTCTTCACTCGAATTCTATTCACACTCCCGCGTTACCTGCGCGATTGAACTCGTGAACGCGACTGCAAGAGGTGTCGAGAATCTTTGGGGCCCGAGAAAAGGAGACGCGCGCGAAGATGCTTTCTGGGAGGACGGGATCCGTCGCTAGGTAGGGGCCCCTCATCGTTTTCGCGTAAGAGAGAGAGAGAGAGAGAGAGAGAGAGAGAGAGAGAGAGAGAGAGAGAGAACGTGCACATGGGACTCTGCGTTCTATGGAACGTAACGTCTCTCTCGTTACGTCATCTTTCTAGTAACCGGGCTCCTTCGCAAAGTAGCCCCCGCGGCGACGATGGCACGTATCATATGTATGTACGTGGGTATGCGGCGCATACCTCGCGCAGGATGACTCCCGCGTATAACTTACATCGGTTTACTGCTACGGTGGTACAGGGATAGGAGATCGGAGAAACCGCGACGGAGAGATTATCATCTGTTAAAGAGAGTCCTGTCTCGCGCGATGCAAATGATAATACGTAGGCGATCGCTATTGTGTCGCATAAAAGACCATACTTGACGATAACTTTACACACGACGCTTCTGGTGGGCTGATGATTGCATATATTTGGCTTAGAGACTGCGATAAAAGTACGTTTCATATCAATTCTTGTTGTATGATGAATTCTGATGATCGAGAAGGAAAAAGAAAATAGTAAAAAGAGAAAACGAACAGTGATATGCATCATATATATAAACGATCGTTTAGTCGATGACACATCAAATTTTTTTATCCGATTATTTTCGTGACAATGAAAAATTTTATGCGACACGCGATAGAGAAAAATTGTGTTTTGCATTGAATTATCCGTGAAAGAAATGATTGATATCGTCGCTGCTTTGAATAAAGATAGAGATAAGAAGCCGAATGCCCTTTAGCGACAATTATTATAATAATGGAATCTTGAAACGGTTACATTTTGTGTGAAAGGAATCCATAGTTGTCATGAAGAGTGACATACATTTTCTATACACGAAACGTTCAACCATTTATACATATATATGTAAATGAATGTGCATAATTTACTTTTTAAGAATTTAAGAAAAAAATTTTTTAAATTTGGCAATTTTTTCAAGTCTCGAAAAAAAAGAATTAAAAAAACTATTTTATTTTCTTCATTCTTTCAATTTTTTTCGATATTAATTTGACATTAGAGAGAGTTTTAAGCCTTTCTTAAACAATTTCTTTAATTTACAATATAATAAAAAAAAAAACTCATAATATAATTAAATACTCATAATTTAATGTGTTCTGATGTCTATATATTCTTTTATAAATTTTACTTTTTCTATATTTTACTTTTCTCCATTATATATATGATACTTAAAAATAGATTTCTATCGTAAGTTTAAAGACTAATTACACAAATCATCTAAACTTTATTCTTTTTATTTTACTGCGCGTAATTTTTAAGCAGAAATTCATGGAAGAATTTACTTTAAACAAATTTAATCAAAAAATTTAAAATAAATAGTCTTCAAATCCTATTTTTTAAAGAAATTTTATCACAAATCTTGATAAAAAAAATTAAGAAAATGTATAGTATATTTCTCGTATCTGCTTCTTCTCTTTACCCTTCTAAATCTATGTAAAAGCTTCTCGTCGCCAATGTAAGTCCGGCGTGACCGGTCGTCTGGTGGCCTTTGCCAGCCAGAGATCGCCGCGACTCGTTGCACTCGTGGAGGGTGCATCCAAGGAGTGCTCGGCTGCATTCCAGAGGCAGCTTGAGGAGCGCGACGGACGGGGAGCACCGGGTTAGAAGGTTCGGATCACCACGTCTGCGAGAGCGTCAGCCGAGACTATACGTTCTAACGATGTTAGATACTTGAAATAGTTGGAAATCGTGAAATTCATCGCGGATAATTATGCATCGCGGAATCGCACGGACGGGACCGAATTGTTCGCGACATTTTATTTACCTTTGTCCAAAACGATTATCGATTTTTTCTCGGAACGCGCAAAACTTTCTCGCGAGTTTCTCCGATATTAGCGATACACGATGTCGAATAATGGATGAGGGACGGACGAACGATCTCACACCCGTTGTGGAAAAATGTCCGCTGATCGGACGGAGAGGAGGTTTCGTTACAAGTGGAATATTGCGACGGTCGATCCTTGATTGAGATAAGATCGTTTTCGCGGATCGAAATCGAAACGGCGCGAAACACGCGAAGGTGTTCGTCTCCTCGCGAGCAGAGGAGAGTCACGTGGCCCGATTCACTTGCCGCCGTCGCACGAAGATCGAGGTCGTACCTCGACAATCGAAATTTCGCAATTCAGCCTGCCTTGCATCCTGCTGCCGGTGCAATGCCTTAAAAAAGAGAGAGAAGGAGAAGAGCGAAAGAGCGGCTTTTTAGAATCGTTGCATTTACGTTTCGTGTAATCGAACATAAGTCTTTCTTAGTATTTACATTTTGCGATAGATATTTAATTTGTTTTTTAAATTTACTTTAACATGCAATATTCTATATCTATTTCTCTTCAATAAATAACGAAAGAATTACGTAAACACATCACTCAATAAGTCTCCGGTCTAACTAAGAAAAACAAATTTTTTTTTTTTAGAAATCACGTGGATCTGTCAAAAATGTTGCCATATATGTGTCAGACCGGGGACTTATTGAGTGATGTGTTATGTTTCAATTTTCTTAATCGGTGATATTTCGTCGCACTTTATATACATATCCGTGCAAAATAATGATCTGATTATTTTCAATAGTATCGATAAATTGATTTTAAAATTCATATTTTCTTATATCGAGAACAATAAATCATAAGGAATATGCGTAGAATAAAATCCTACAATATTTTGCGAAAATTGATCCCCTAACTCGAGCTCGTTTAATCCCATCTCTCGTAATGGATATACGCGATATCCATTAGCGATCAGAGACTCGTTTCGACACCGACGTACGTGCCCCGGTAAAGGGGTAATTAACGAGTCGAGCATTATATTTTTCAATGGCCGCTCGTCTCTCCATTACACGCGCCGCGATGAGCTTTGCGCCGCGAGGAATCTTCTCAGCCTTGGAGGGCGAAAGTTGTCTTCGATTCGCTCGTAGATGGAACGATATTTGCACCTACGGAGAGGCGATCGTCGTTGTTTATCTTCGTCGCGCGATTGCGAGCGTAAAGGTGATCTCAGTCGTTTTCCGCGGTTAAAATCGCAGGCGGTATGTTTTGCGCACGATAAAATGATTTGAATGATGGAGAGGGGAGGTAGAGAAATTCCTTGGAATCACAAGGTGATGATACGATAGTATAATGACAGTGACACGAACGGATACTTATTTCCGATTACAGTCTATCCTCGTGCGAATTATCTCTTAATTAATTTCACATCACATGTCATACATATTTCAAGCGACGATTCTGTGAGAACCTAAAGCGGCTTTCAGAGATTGGCGATTTAGAATTTTGGCAAAAGTTTGATAATACGAGACGTTTAATGTATTTACAAATTTAATAAATTAAAGATATGAAGATAATATTGAGTTTTGCTTTATTTTTTTTATTCTAATTTTTGACTTATTTTCAAAAATTTATTTTGACGTGAAATATTAAATTATCCCGATGTGTACAAATCACAGAACACGTCAGTTTACGAAACAGCCTAATCTAATTTTGCCGAGTACACTGTATCAGAAGCAATATAATGAAAAAGATTTAGAAATCTACAAGCATATAGAATATGCTGTAATAATATGCTGTAATATTCAGAAAGACAGTTACCGCTATTTAGATTATATAATACTTACGGAAGAAAGTTTTGGGGAAAAGAAAAAAACTTTCGAATTTTGAGAATCAGATACAAGTTAATTTAGCATATAAATGAGGATGACTTATGAATGTTCAATGAGTATCTAATTAAGCAGATCCAATTTGTGTAAATTTGTTAAAATGCAACTTGATTGGTCAGAAATGTCAGGTTTTTATTATCTTTCCGATATGTATTTACTTTCGCCGTAAAGCTATATTCGAACTGATGATATCCATACATTTCTCATTCCTCCTAAATATATATGACATTCGAAGATCCTAGAAATGAGAAATCTCGCTTGAAGTTATTGCGTTCATTTTAGAAATAATCTTGCACGTAGCAGCCATTAATCTTTAGATCCTCGCAATTATTATTAATTATTAATTTCTGATTGGAAATTTTGCATCAATTTGCCCGGACGCTTTCTCGATCTTAGCGAGCAACGTAAGTGTGTGGCATAGCCTTAAGGTTACACGTGATATGATATTTGCTCTTTCCGGAGTAATTTTACGTAGGAGTCATTAGTCATGCCGTTAAGAGGAGTATAAATTTCCGCCTCATTAAATGTATGTGGAATAATTTTCCGAATCTGAGTGATAATTAAGAAAATGAACTGAATGGACCTTATCACCCTTATCGCCTTCGCTCGCGCAACTTTTGTGTGCATTTACATCGGTAATTATTAAACTTCGCGTCTCTCCTCTTTGGCTCGTACCATTTAAAGGTCAGGCTCGTCAATATTGAATCATCGGTAAATTTCAAAGAGCATGACAATTTCTACGGCAGATTCGTCGGCGTGCTCGCGGAGAAAGCGCGGAAGGTCAAAGGTCCTGGTGAACCATTTTTTCCGTCACGACGTCTCGTTTAGCTTCAATAGAAACCATTTTAATTATTAATTGATCTTCTTGAAATTGATAAAAAATCAAAAATGAGCAACGCAATTTTTATTTTATATTTTGTTCTATGCTATTTTTATCTCATTTTATCCTATTATATTTTATCTCGTCCTAAACTTGTAAAACTTTATAACTACTTTTTCATGTCGTATTTATTAAATGAAATTGTGCTTTTCTATCTAATTAAAAAAAAAAATAATAATAATAATTTTCTTCAAGAAAATATTATTTCTCTTTAAATTAATTTCGATCACGATTAAAATCCGGACAGTCTCGCATCTTTCTTTCTTTATTTCGTTTAAAGTTGCCATTTTTTGAACCGTGAATTGTTGCGATATTCTCGATATTCCCTTTCTCCTCTAAAAATACGCATAAGTTACGCAACAGATACGCGCTTCCGCCCGCCTCTATATGTATAACTTCTCGTGTCTTCTCGTGTATCGACCGACTTCACCGAACAAGATATCCGCCGCCGAGGTTTCTTAACTTAAGCGGATGCAAAAAGGTGCTAAGCGTATGCGAGTACATCTGACTTCCGTCAGACGCGCACACATCCGTGCGTGCGATCCGGTGCGCATCTTCCGCGCGGATTAGCCTTGAGATATGACCAATAAACGAACCAAGTTCCCCGTTTTTTCTCAACAGTCGACCGCTCTTCTCTTCGCCTCTCGCCTCTTCTTGTCACGCACTTCGACTCGAGATAGTGAAAGTGTAGAGATTTTTGTCAGAAACGTCCTCCATTGGAACAACACGTGCGCATTCGGCGAGTGCATTTTCTCGGCGTTTGCCGGGAGGAGAAATATACACCTCGTAAAGTTTGTACTTGTTTGAAAATGCGAAACGGCATTTGCGTTCGATGAGAAAATGAGCGGAGAATGTACACGTGACGTAAGACGAAAACAGGCGATAAATTAGCTATATTCTGCAAGGATCAAAGTTAATAATATGCAATATGGCATTTTTTAGTATTCTTTAAAATCTTCTTAATTTAAAAAAAAATCTTTCCTTACATAAATATATATATTTACATAGAAGAGACCTCACTCCCTATTAAAAAGCAAATAATTTTTTCGATACAATTTTCTTTACATGTCATGATCACGTAACTAATCTGATAACACTGATATTTCTTGTTCAACAATCATAATATAAAATATAGAGAATCGTTCGCTTCAAAAAGGAGCACATCATGCAATTTTGACAAGTGTTTTTATTCGCGGTGTGATTAGGACTGATGGATGCTAAAAAAACAAATGCAAAAAAGTTAATGCATTCAAAATGCCTTTACATACCTCGTCTATTAAAACAACGAGGAATAAAAAAAAATAGAAATGCATCTTTGTACGAGTGCCATCAATTTTCGCGTCGTAAACCTCGTAATTCGGGGTAATCATTCTATGATAAATGTTTTTTTTTTTTTTTTTTTTTTTTAAGTATTCGAGGAGGAAAATGTGAAAATTACATATCGCAATAACGATCCGAATAACTGTCCGAGTTGCAAATCGAAGAGTCGAACAAATCGATTCTTTACGATCCTGATTTGTGACACCTCTTATGCAACATTTATACGCATGTTTATATACGCAACGTCTTGATGTGAGAGAAAGTAAACGAATTTTATTTTAATCATTTTCCCCCAACAGTGATATATCATAAATGATCACTTATGTCATGAAAAAGTATCTATAATAATATTTATATTGTATACATTATAAATTTTCTAACTTATATCTGACTTATTTATTTGATCAATGTTTTATAATGTTTTATAATTTCTCCGAAGCCATTCCATTCTAGCTTCTTGTCCCGATTTACTTGTGACCTATTGCGTAACTTTATTTTCACGAGGTGTCTCTAAACTTTCATATACGATGCCGTTTTTTTTTCATTTCAAGATTTGTTAAAATCCATTTGACATTCTTCAACTTTTTGACACTTCTGATGCTCGCAATGATTATCAATGGAGTAACTGGCTAGAAAATAATTTATCTTCGCGGCGATGGTAGTAGGAAGACAGAGAGAAAAAGAGCGAGAAAGAGAGGGTGTCTGTTCATCTCTACCACGTGAGAAAGTGAAAGCAAAGGCCGTATGCTTTGAAGACGAGATGAGACACCGTGTACCGATCATCCCGGCATTCGATCGTCTTGAAAATCACTCTTCTCCTAACAGCGGCCTCGTTATAGCGATATCGTTCCTCTTCAAAGCCATTCATGTGCGTTTTCCATTGCAAATCCGATGAGTTTTTATTATATCATAATTATTTTATTATATTTTATTATATAATATCATATTATTCAATAAGAAACGTAAAGAATTGTATTGTGAAAATAGATTTTACGTTTCTTATTTTATAAACTTTAGATTTTCCGTTTAAATTGAATAAAGTTATTAAAATAATATCTTATAACTTCGTGCAAAAATCAGATAAAATATTTCCCTTGCGACAGCGCAGGACGGAAATTTACTATCTGCTTAATTATCATCATTGATAAATAGTAAAACGCACATTCTTTTATTTTTCCTCGATTATGTACTTCAATAACAATCGCTCCACGAGATAAAGCGGTGATGGGTAATTGAAGCGATTACTTTGCAATTGATTGAAGTTGAATCGATTGTATGTGTAGCAGTTTTCTCGATCTTAAATCACGATCTCAATTCTGATCTAGATTCAGATAGATTAAAGATACAATTCAATCGTACATTATTGTTTTAATAGGAATTAAAATATATTTCAGACGGTTTGGCGCAATAAATATTGTTTCATATCTGAACAAGAGGATTTTGCGCGAAATTTCTTTAAAAAGAAATCGAGTTTTTAAATTATTTTCAAATAATATATTCATAGAGATACATTTGCGTAGAAAACTCGATCGCGAATCACTTTGTCCTCCGAGCAAGGAAATATTCCTCTCGTTTTTTGTATATAAAAAAAAATCTATTTTCGAAAAAGAGAGAAAGAGAGATAAAGAGAGCGCCTGCGAATATTTAATTAACGTATTTGCGGTGAATTAAGCAGCCACCCGAGGTCTTAATTACGTGGCGAAGGGGCTGCCTTTGCCGTTATTGTGACATACCGTGCATATTCCGCGGCGCGCAACTCCGTGTGAAAAAGAAAATTATCCACTCATCACCGCGATATGCGCCTCTCACTTATATAACTTGGACTCTCGTTTGATGGTCTTCGAGCCTGACGACCATATACGTTTATAACACATCACTCAATAAGTCTCCGGTCTAACTAAGAAAAACAAATTTTTTTTAGAAATCACGTGGATCTGTCAACAATGTTGCCATAATGTGTCAGACCGGGGACTTATTGAGTGATGTGTTTTATATATATATATACATGTCTAATTTCGCCTATTCCTTTTGCAGTATAAATATTTGTATATTCACGCACTTGCAATTTTCAATTCCATACATTAATGTGTGCATTTGCATTAACAATCATAAATATTTTATACTGAAAAGGCTATCTGCGCGATTCTTGTTTCTTTAAAAGAACAACGATTTATTTATCCTTTGCGAAAGATGTACATTAATTTTGTGCATATATAGCGTTCCTTTTCTTGCCAATGTATCCTCTTTATTGTAAAATTGAGCTTCTTCGCGATGTGAGAGAGGAAATTTTATTGTTTCGTGTAAACATTATCCAGCAATTTAATGCACAAATATTGTAGAATACCTCTTGTAAAATAAAAAGTCTAAGAGCTCGCGGTGATTCGTATGCAAATCAATTTATAAACGAAAACTTCCGATCGATAATGAGAGGGAGTTGCAGGAATAAATTATTTTATTAAACTCGTAAAATTATATTCTTCAAATACGAAATAAATAAGTAATTTATCGAAAGTGAAGACCTTTTTTCAAATACTTAGAATGACACATTTCGTCAATAAAATCGTTGTAAAACTTTGTTGGGACCGTTTGCGAACGAGATATCTAAATTATTGTTAGGCCAGCAGCTCTCTTAATCAGCAGAATTCAGTACTTCCTGCTTAACACAGGAAACAATTAGCGGTTTTTGTTCACCGTGGCTACCGCAGAACTCGAAGATGATTTATAATCGTAGGTCATGCCGACGCTGCATGTATTAGGGGAGAGTGGAGGAGGGGAGGGGGGGGGAAGGGGCCCTAAAGAATAACTTTCACTCACGACAGTGTCGCGGGGGCCTGATGCGCCCCGGGCGCATCGGGCACAAACATCGACACGACGATCTCGTTGATATACGACATACACAGCGATCTCGCGTAATGTTGCATAAACGCACGCGCGCGAAACCGCGGGGGCTCTTACGCGCGTATGCGATACGCGAAACCCGCGCTCGCGTGAAACGTGGAAGTAAACCCGGCCGCGATTATACAAGCGGCGGTGTTCCCACATGTGCGCGCGAGATAGAGCTATCTTTCCGAAAATTTCGAACGAGATCGCGCGCGAGGGGATTCCCTTTATCCGAAAAGCGCGATTTCAGTGAAGTATCTTTATTAGCGAAGGGCTCGGACTTTCGCGAGCAGCAATTTGCTTTCGAACCGTATGTTTTGACTGGATATAAGAAACTGAGATCGCGATAAGAGTTGTTTAGATTACTGACAATGCGTGGATAAGACATATAAAAAAAATATATATATATTTTATTTTACGATAATTTGATTATATATTTTATTATCTATCGATTTTTGCATATCGCGTGATTTATATTCAATTTCTCCGAAAATGATCAGAAAAGAGAACAGGGATAGAGAAAGAAAGAGAGAGAGAGAGAGAGAGAGAGAGAGAGAGAGAGAGAGAGAGAGATAATGTATACGCAACTATCGTGAGAAATTCTCCCCGAGGTTCATAGACAGGTAGAAACGAAGATGAGAAAAAAGTACAGACTAATTAGTCTTCGGGAAAAACAATAACACGAAAGTAAATCCTTACACGATCGCAAAGCGTTCAAACGAAGTAGTCTTTAAGAAAAGAACGAATATCTATGGAACAAAGATAAAAGATATAGGATCGAATAAAGATTTCCCAGATGAAGCTTGTCAAGAGGGATGAATATCTATATAAATAACAAAAAAAAAAAAAAAATATATATACATGGAGAAATTCTTTATAAAATATTCGGATGAGAGAAATTTTAAGTAGCAAGGCTTAAAAAATTCTATCCTAGGATAGCGAGAATTAAAAGATATAAGGAACAAATGTCATGATGCTAAATGTGCGCAAAATAAATTCAAAAAACAAGAAAAAAAAATTATGCACCCGTAGGTTCGTAATAAATGCGATATTTTGCGTTATTTATATAATTACAAGTTTAGTTAGATAAGTCGGGGAAGGAAGGAGATTCTCTCTCTTAGTAATTGCGAGGAAAACACAGATGAGCGCATATACTCGTTAACGGAAAGATGGCGTAAACTTGCCCTTTTTAATTATTCACGTCTTATGCGCGTCTTTTGCGTGCGTACACACACACACACACAGTCGTACGGAGTGATGCATCTTAGGTGAATCGTATCGCTCTTCTCTAGTAGAAACGTTCGCATGAATGCGGACGAGAGTCTTGCGAAAATTCTCCTCTTGCGCAATTGCTCTCGATCGGACTGTTACGTCTAACAGAATCACCGGCACTCGTCTTCGATTTCCTTTCGCAAAAGAGTAACGCAATGTCGTTCTGCCGATTCCGCCGTGAGGATCGATTCTATCTCCCTCCAATCGATTAAGCTTAAGGCTATTTAAGTCGTACAGCAGTTTATCTTAGGATGAATTAGATCTTATGTACATATATCGTGATGTAAAAATTTTGAAATTTTCGTGCTAAATGTTGCTTAAATAAGGGATATATGAAGAACGTATTTTATAAAGATAAATGTTTACCTTTTTGCAGCAGAATATCTACTTCCGCAAAACTATCGCGTAGAAGTACGGATTTTTTTTTTTTCACTTTCGCAAAAGCCATTATAACGTCATTCGTGGGAATCAGTTCAGTTCTGTGAAATGTTACTAAATCCAATGGTCGATTTCTTCATTTCGCGATAATTTTGTACGTTTAGACTGGGAAAAGGTGGCTTATCTCGTTCCATTATTGAACAAATACCGATCATTTTGCAATATAAATTGTCTTTTGCAAAAACTCGTCTTTAACTTTAGACTCATTTTAAAGACCGTTATATGTGAGTTACAAAAATCATAAATTATGTAAAAAAATACGCAAAAGAAGAATACATATTTATTGAAGTCACTGAATCGATCGGATAAACATTAAATCTATATATATATTATCCTTTTTATTTTATTCTGCATTTTGTAACAAGACAATGATGCGTGTAAGGGCTTCTTTTATTAAGATGCCGCAATTAATAGATTCTTGTCGTTGATATCCTTAAATTTCTTACTTTCAAAGAACCTTCTTATTAAACGAAATAATTCGATCGTATATATTTTGTCTTTTTTGTTTGTGGTGTAAAAATCTCGTAATAATATGTGCGTTGTGCTTAAAATTTCGCAATAGTTAATTAATAAACATTCGCAATAATCACTTGTATAATGCTATGATTAATTAATCACGTTACTTCTCGGCGTTAATCGTAATTGATCTAGCGATTTTAATTCTCGGCGATAAGCAATCTCGCTCTTCTCACTCACGCACTTTCGCCTCGTATTACAATTAGAGAAGTTAGCGTTATATATGCGTTAGATTTTTCTTGCTAGATTGATGCGCGTGAAACTGTTGGCGTTTTTCCTGCTCATTAGCATCGGTAAGCGAACGAGAATACATGTCTTATCTCATATTATTAGATATTATGTTACCTAACTGAGCGTTTCTCGCTTTGTATAATGAATGTATAAAGCGTTCGTGCCCCAATTCGGTTTTCCCATTAATCCTCCTTTCTTATCCGCCGTTGCTATTCAATTAACGTTGCCTCTAATCGCACAGAAGAGAATCACGAGCGTAACCGATGTCTTCTCATTACACAGTGCAAGAAAAAAAAAAAAAAAAAAAAAAACACGTGGAATGGATAATCATTTCCCGTAATTTATTTGAAGTTGGATACGACTTTGTCTTCCAAATTGTTCCATCACGTCATTGTAGTTAGATTCTGTTTCTTACATTTAACTGACAGATATCCTATTAATCATAATGGTCGTTACAAGTTTTTATCAAGAGCTGAAAGTCTTAACAATGTCTTTTTAATTGGAAAACAAAATTTTTTCAACATACATTGTAACTATAACAGATGACAAAAATTAAAATAGTTCTCGTTTGCAATTTTAATCGCAAATTACTTAAAATTATAATAAAGCAATTTGAAAATCGGAATCATATTCGATATAAAGAGAACTATGGGAAATGATTATTCTCTTTTTCGTGTTAAGAGAAAAAAAAAATATATATATTTTTTTCATGACAATGTTACTTTTTGTCGATGCCTTCAAAGGAGCGGACGCGGCACACGAAATTTACATAGGATCTGTACGCCATGACTTTCTCTAACAGGTTATCGTCAAGAATCATCTTTTCGAGTATGTTACATTGTGCGTACGTCTCTTATGAACATCTCGGCGCAAGGATGTCTCAATGGGCCATCTTCCTAATTGTACTTTGTTCCTTTCTTTCACTACGCTACCCTGACCCACATCTTGACATGTTTACATTTGACGGGTTTTTAATCTTAATCAAATGAAATGTCTGTTTGATTGGATGGAACGTTAACGGGCCGCGAATACAGAGGATTATTAATATTTCATATCGATTTTACATTTTCATTATTTCTAGGCAAATATAAATAAGCAATTAAAAGTCGCTTTGATTATATAAATTTATTCGATGGCATCTCTTTCTCTCTTTCTTTTTCTCTCTCTCTCTCTCTTTCATTTCAATATCTAATTAATTTTGCTTCGCGTCGATATTCTTGATCTTGAAGATACCGATGCGGGAAGTATCGAAAAGGAAGTTGAGATACTTTAATTAGCACAAGGGATAATTGGTACTAGTAGAAGAGCATGCGATTTTACCGTAGCTGTCTCGTGGGAGGTTGCTGGAAGTCTCACAGTAGGCAACAATCATTTTATTATGTCGTTACCTACACCGTTACCTTTTCTCGAATCTCGTAATTATTAGTAACAGCTTAGTTCAACATTTTCCCTTTCGTATCATTTCCGGGTATTTTATTCGCCATTTCTTTTTCTTTTTATCGCGTTGATTGATCGAAATGAAAGAGCGATTTGAGTGATTCGTTCTAAAATTTAATGTCTATTTGTATTGTGCTCTTGTTTACGATCGCTAAAAGAAATATCACCCATCAGTCATCTAATCAATTTGGCATAAACCGCGTAACCGTTATTATGTAAAGTACGTATTTTTTTTTTTTATATTAAATTTTATATTCACACATGTTAATATATTTTGAAAATCATTCGAAATTATGTAGTTACATAACGTTGTTATAATAATTTTTGATATAATGATTAATTATCAATTATTTAATCAATCGAAGGTTATCGTTCAAGACTTGTTCGGCAAAGACAATTCTTTTCAAAAGCGTCATTTCTTTTACTCGAGATAATTATTGTCACGATCATTTTTCTCGTGAAAATCTATGTAAAATTTGTACTTAAAAAAATTTTGATTTTCTCTTATAATCAACTTGATTATGAATTATTTCCACAATTATTACTTCCGTATAATTAACAATATGCACCGTTATTGAAGCTTCAATGAACTTATGAGATGTGTAATTACGGACGCGACAATACATGTAAATTATTATAAATGTCATTTTCATTATGTTCGAACGACAATTTTATTCTCGGATTTACGGTGCACTTCTTGTGTGTGATAATGACTATATAATAACTTCGCGATATCGTGTTTAGATTGTCACGATTAAATTATTAATAAGCCATAACAGATCCGGCATTCAAGTATAATGATTTACTTAACTAAGCGTGCCTCAAGTCACGAAGGTCTTTCGCATATGATCAGAGAAAGGGTAAAAAAAACTCACCTGCCTTCGCGATTTTGTTTCATTCACGTCGGTGCGGATGGTCCTTGAGTGTATAACCTTTAGATGAAGTCACTGAGCATCTCGTTTTTCATCTTGGAGACGATTTAAATGCCATGCGACTAACATCGCCTTGTTGCGATATACTCATCGATGCTATCTCATTTCGAAGCGAGTATATCGTATTATAAAATGTATGTATAATATATATAATTAAATTGCGTATAATTTTTGCTTGAAAGGCTTGAAAGAAATCTCTTCCAGAAAATCTTTAAAAATATATACATCTAACACAAATTTATTTACACAAAGCTAAGCATTGTTATTTATATATGTTTTTAAAAATGCCTGCTTTATTTAATTATTAACGAATGCGTTTTCCGATATCGAGGAACTTTTAAGATCCTTCATAAATTCAGATATCGCCTTTCGCATATCCCATTGAGCTTCCATCAAATACGATTCGCACCATTCATCGTTCATTTTGGTGACCTGCTTCATTCTGGTGATTAGCACCGATTTTTCGCTTGAACTGAAGCAAACCGGCACGATTTCGTCGTATGCATATTTCACTACTATTTTATCGGGTGTCATATTCTTTGGCGGTGCATATATATGGTACTGGTCGTTTAAAATATGATATTCGTTGTCCAGGGAAGCCAACAGGACGAACGTTCTAGAAAACGACAGGACGTTCGTGCCGGAGCTTAATTTTTTGAATAATCCCGAGACGCAGAACACGATGCACTTGTCATCGTCATACATGACGTCATATGTGAAAGAACTCCTATCGTGATAGGACCTGGGCAATTTGCACAAAGCTGCCAGAATGTCGTCCTGAGTATAATAGAGAAACGTATTTTTCTTCGGTCCTTTCTTTAGTAGATTTCTGTTGCCCGTGTACAGATTAAGTCCAGTCTTCTGCGCGACGGCATTGGGAATGGCGAAGCTCATGGAATAAAATGCGTCCTTGTGATAAAGTCCTCGTAAAATCGTTCTATCAAGTTGATCGTGCAAATTAAAGAAATGATAGGCGAATTTATGTACGAGACGTTGCGTTCTTTCGTCCTGAAAGTAATCTCTGTACATCAACGGCATATTTGGTACAATGGATACACCATCTAGCTCTTGCAAATGTGGACAATAATTTTTCGCAGATTCGACGTACTGGTTCGCGGTTGAATAATTCTCGCAAAGCGGATTTCCGTCTAACCAAAGTTTGACAATCTCCAGATTCTTGAGAGGAGTTAGCACGTCCATATTCAACAAATTGTTATGCCTCAAGTCTAAGTATTTTATGGACGTTAGACTGGAATTCTCTATCGCCGATATGTTGAATAGCTCGTTTCGTTGTAAATTCAGATGTTCAATAGTGGCTATAGCAGTTTTGGCCATTTTCAAAACGTGATTGGATGTTCTGAGCTGCGACAATGGGCAATAGACAGTCTTGTCTATATCCGGATCTAAATGAAAATTTTCCAAGTTTAACGTCTTCAGATTTGGATCGTATCTCTTGGTCAGTGCGGTCAATAATATAGGCTGTATGTGAATTCTTAGATCATTGATCGAGGCGTATCCCAAAGTCACCACGAGAATAATAGCATCGCCCTTGACATTTTTAATGATCAGGTTCGTTTTGCAAAGCTTTTCGAGAGCAGGGCCACAATTTCTCGCTATAAAATATGCATCCTCTCCACAAACTTGATATTTCACTGGTATTAAATCAGTTGGTTCTACTGCTTTTAAAATAGCTTTCAAAACTGTCTCCTTATCATACTGCGAGCCTCTGATAACTCTGATTTTGTGCCATATATCTGGACGAGCCATCAGTGCCCTTTCGTGGATCATTTTTGCTCCCATAGCTATTCTTATAGCGATTGAGGAATCCATTTGAGAGGGGATGATTGGTACATTCTGTACCTGATTCGGAACCTGAATATTTTCTTGCTGCATCATCTTATTACACTGGTTTGTTGTATCTTAAATGTGGAAAATACTTTGCTTTAGGAAAATCTCAAATTCGTTTCTCTATTTATTATTTTTCTTTTCATCTGTTTTTCAATCATATATCCTTTCTTTGATTTGACAGTTTCTTCTGTTTAAATGCCTTTAAGGTTAACTAGTATGTTTCTCTGAAAAAATTATTAAGAATAAATGTATTCTCATGTATACATACATTTCAAACTTTAAAGATTATTTGAATATTATAAAACAATAATTATATATAATTAATGTAGATGTAATAGATGTTAAAAAAACTTGCTTGTTTTTGATTTTCTAACCTTCTGGCATTTCTTCTTTTTCACTGAGGTGTAACATGTTCTAACGAACTCTGATCAATTGTGATAGATGCCACGACACGTGATGATATCGATGGTAGGATTACAGTTGGTTGGCATTGGTCGGTATTCAATAATCCCTTGTATTACCGTCTAAGTAATATAAAATAAAATTTACGCATCTTCTAGAAGATGTCGTGACAATGCTATTTTCGATATACGGAAGACATGTCTGCTTAAAAAAAAAAAAAAAAAAAAAAAAAAAAAAAAAATATTAAAGTGACATTAAAGATATATTTTTTTCTTTTCCTATCTTTTGACCTTTATTTTTTTTATTTCTATTTTTTGTTTTAGTTTTTACTATTCTATAAAAATTATAATTAGTTTTCTTTTTGAAAATTGCAATACAATTTTCACATAAATATTTTATAATAAATTAACAATAATTCTTCTTTAACACATGTGTGTTTGGTATTATGAAAATTTGACATTTTCAAATCTTTTTCACTCGCATTAAATTTATTTTCGGTGATTCAATCTTTCAGAGAATAATCCAAATTTGCAAAATATCGATATAAAAATGTACGATATATTTTGAAATATTCTCTTATTTTTACATATATTTTAAAATATATTTTTATTCATTACATCATGTTGATGTCATTTATTTATCTTTTTAAAGTTACATAATATATACGCTTATAAAAAATATGTTTTAAGAATTACCGAGGTTTCGCAAACTCTACGATGTAAATTGGCGGCGACCGATCTTTGATCTCACGACACATCACGCAGATTCATGCGATTCATAAACTCGGCGCGTTCCTTGGCGCACTTCCTCATTCTCTCGTTAATTACAACCAGCTTACTCGTCTCTTGCAGAATCAACTATATACTGTTCTTTTCAACGAATAGCATTAGCTATCTGCTATTTCGAGATGAAAAGCTGTTGCAAATACAAATTGATATGAAATTCAGATTTGAAATTTTCCTCTCCTATTTTTCGATCTTAATTTTCAATTTAATATCTATTTTGATATACTTTAAGCAGTTAAATTCTCTCTTGAAACTATCTAAGCTATAATTTTATCGAAAGTCCCTCTTTTAGATCTCTAAGTGGAAATTAATAATTAATAATTAGTCTAAAATTGAAAATAGAAGAAAAATTTTTATTTTCCGAAAGTTGATAATATCAAGAATTTCCAATTAATTCATCTATAAATTGCCCGCCTAATATCGAGACATGTAACATCTGATATAATTTCATTTGCTCTCTAGTCAATAAATCCTCGAACAATTTAGCCGCACGCGTTGCAAAAGATTGAGTTTTATCCTGGATTCGCCAAAAAAAGCTTCGTAGCGCGGGTGGTTTGTATCTTCTTCAGCAGTCGCGCGGCGCCTCATAATTCACTTGGACTCAGCCTCGCTTGTCTGCATGTTGGTCGAGACAGCGGCAATTACGCCTTACATCAGCAAAAAGCGAGCGTTTTTCTCGCGCGTTTTAACAAACGCCAAACCTAACGTAACGTCGTTTCATCTCGTGTTCTTCACCGTGATTCCATAGGAACATGGATGACCAGAAATACTTTTCAGAGGCAAGAAAACAGAGAACAAAGAGAAAGAATATAACAAAATTAGAAAAGATTATTTGCAAAAATGTCTAAAATAAACCGTGATTTTAGAAGTTTCTGGGAGCTAAGTTTTTAATCATTTTTCGATCCATTTTATGAGAAACTTTTTGTTCGGAATTAAATTTTCCATAAGTTTCTTCTCAAAGACTGGCCGAAGAAGTTTAGCCCACCCTGTATAAGAATTGAGTTTTTTTTGTACCTTAATTTTTCCCTTGAATTGATGTTAAAAAGCTTCTGACAAAACTATAGATTAAATAATTTCAAAAAAAAATGTGATCTGAATGCTCACGAAAAATAAGTAGGATTTGAAAAATAGAAGAAAAATTTCGACTCGGGGGTCGAACATCAGAAATTAATCGATCGCACGTTCTTCCTTCTATCCGTCCTATCTCTTTCTCTCAGCTCCCGTAATTCATTTAGACGATAGTCAGACAAGACAGGCTCAATTACACTTGCGGCAAAAAGCCGCGCGCCACCGCTTCTCTTCTTCGTACAACGTGCGTGGTCCGCACAGCTGAGACAAGAGAGCGAACACGGGTGTCATCTTCAAAAGCGAGCATGGACTCGTCGATTTATGTCTTCGCGTTATAGGATCATTAGGATGCTGGGATCGCGAATGTCGCGAATTATCGGCGACGAGCCTCGAGGCGGACTAAACATATTGTGAGGAGATAACATATCACTCAATAAGTCCCCGGTCTGACACATATATGGCAACATTGTTGACAGATCCACGTGATTTCTAAAA
>JBCAUJ010000005.1:6409414-6477599 GCA_038406275.1 Cataglyphis albicans | reverse complement strand
TAGATAGATAGATAGATAGATAGAGAGAGAGAGAGAGAGAGAGAGAGAGAGAGAGAGAGAGAGAGAGAGAGAGAGAGCATCAATAGAGATTTGACACGGATAAAATTTTTCGAGATGACAAAATGCAGTGCGTTAACGATCGAGCGAGCATTATTGAGATTTTCCATTTTGTATTCGAGTCGAACTAATTAATTTGCCTCCAATTAATTACCAACAATTGCTCTCGCTCTAATTACGGACGCTCGATTAGAATCTGCGAAAGTTACGACCGAACGGAACAATCTTAAGGTCCCGGCTACTCACACATGCGAGATCTCGTGAATAGAATTACCCGTGATAAGACTTGACCGCAAACCGCTCTCTCCCTCTCTCTCTCTCTCTCTCTCTCTCTCTCTCTTTCTCTCTCTCTCTGTCTGTCTTTCTGTGCACGCCCACGAGCACTTGCGAGCTTTAATATTTTGTAGCTTCATCTCTTTTTACATCTGCGACGACGCAATCCATCTCCGCCGCTTATAATCCGAGGCCTTATTTTCGATGTCGTTATCTAACAAGGAATCCGAATAAATTATGCAAAGGGGCTTAAGTTCGCCATTTCGCGGACATCGATCTTCGGTCGAGATCACGTCCGCCTGCCTGTTCTTTCGTACGTCACGCGCGATCGTTTAACGACTCTATCGGAACTTTATGCGAGCCGTAAAGGGCGGCTTATGCCGCAATTTCCACACGGTAGCATTCTAAAGGCCTCGACACGTCAACCTTTCCGAAATTCTCCTCTCTGTATTTTGCGCGGGGTTTGTTGATCGAATCCGAATAGCTTACGTGTGCGACACGTAAATATCGCGACGTTACATACACGCGCTGACTGTACAAACGTATATATATATATATATATATATATATATATATATACGTTTTAGTTAGGTGGACCGAATACAGATAGGACTATATAACGGAGGGAGAGGGAAAGGGGGGGACGGAGTAAAAGGGGAACGAAGGATGCTCAGGATCTCGTCTTCGAGGTCTCGGGGAGGGATATTAAGGCTAAAGCTCTATCTGATGGTGTCTCCTCTTCTCTCCGACTATCTCCTTTACCTTCCCCCCTTCCCCTTTCTCTCTCTCTCTTTCTCTCTCTTTCTCTCTCGACGATTCCCGGCTTCGAGAGGGCGGTTTCGTGAGGGCAAGAGGGGAAGGGGAGGAGAAGAAGCCACGACTCGAAATTACTGCATCGATCCCCGAGCAGACTCTCGTGCTCCACCGACAGTAGAACCAATCTTGGCCTTAAGCCCGTCTTACGCGTCGCGATTTCGTCCATTGTCGACGAAACAATCTTGAAGATTTCGTGATTATATAACGCGATCTCGATTATCTTACTAACCACGCGAGCAACGAATTAGCGTGAATGCGAATTTTATTTACGTGCTGTTTCGCGCTGTTCTTCCTATCTTATCGAACTTGATTTTTTTTTTTTTTTTTTTTTTTTTTTTTTTTTCACAAAATAAGTTGTCGTCGGCAGAGTTTTCGGATAAGGTACAACTTTACGAGGGATTACGCAGTTTATGACTTTCTTCGACGCTTCCGCCGCGCACTCATTCTCGTTCGTCTCTTTTGCCTCGCATTGTCCTCTGACCTCGCCTTCGTCTTCGCGTTTTACGATCGAACCGTCCTTCTCGCGTATATTTTTCTTTACTTTCGACTTTATCTTTGTCGATTTAAAAGTGACCATCCTCTCCGAGATTTTCTTTCTTCTTATAGTCATTTTGAACATGATTATATCGTAGCTCTGCGATAAGATCTGTCTACAGCTTTGATGATAAAGTCAAGTACATCAAACGTTTCATTGAAACATTGATATATGATCTATACTAATGCTTAGATAAATACGTGTGACATTTGGCTAATTTATTTTTAGCCTTATTGAAAAAAAAAAAAAAAAAAAATACGTGAAAATAATCAAATAAAAAATGCAATCTTAGAACCGAGATGGATATATTTTGAGCATCAATTTTTAAAGTGTTTATTCTAAAAAGAAATTAAAAATTAAAGGCATGAAAAAAATTATAATGGAAATTAAACAAATTTCTCTCAAACTTTATGCAACTTTAATTTTTCCTGTGTTATTCTGACTTGCTTCATTATATAGTTCTTCTAGACATAGGTTATTATAATAACAATAAGGCACACTAAAAGAATGGCAAATTCTAAATTCGCATTTGTCTCATCGCGCGATAACGATAAAGAAATTTTGCTCGTCGAGAAAGGCGTTATCACAAATTGAATTATCCTCTGACTCTTCTCTTCAAGTTGGTTAGCAGTCCGACTTTTGAATTAAAACGCCCATCGGGCGAATATCTACGACGTACGACCCCCTTCTTCTATCGCTCACAAACTCTCAGCAAAAGATATAAAAATTTAATTCCTCGCGAAGGAGAGAATGACGTGCCGCCGGCGCCTTCCTTCGGAGAGTTTTCTCCCCTTTCTTCCGTCCTCGCTATACTTTCTCTCCCCCCCCCCTCCTCCCCCCTCTTCCCCGATCTTCTCTTTCCTCTCGCGAAGAATCTCGTCATCGTGTCCACCTATTTTTTAAACTCCCCCGCGTCGGGAAAGTTTTTCCATTCTTGCAGTCGTTCACGGGATCGTTTACGAAAATTTAACGTCTTACTCAAGGAACTTATCGTGTCGGAAGATATTAAAGTTTGAAATACAAAGCATGAAAAAATTTTAAAGTCAATAAATAAATGACCGCGGAATCATTTACGGATTACGACAATGTCTCCGCGATAAATCTCGCGTTAAAGCTTTTAACAAACGATTACATAATTGATAAAGACTATCGAATTAATTATTCATACGTGTTAGAAGGTAATAACAGCTAGTTGTTATGATGAAACGCGTAATACAGCGTGCGCAACTTTTTGCCTCGCATAACTTCCGCGGCTTTAATTGATTCATCTATCGCGATGTTCTCGCTGCTTCCGTTCGCCTCGTTTTTGCGCGTGATAATTCAGCTCCCAGTCTTCATTTCTGCAACGTATTGCCGCTGACTTTTGCATGAATCGATAGTTTTGCGTTCCACATACAGATAAGCCATAAGGCAAAGAAGCCTTATACGTCGGCGAAGACTTCAGTGGAGCTGTTTATCTCGTCTGGTAACGCCTCGTAAATGCAATTAATAGCGTTATCGATGAAGAATCAGCGATGAGTTCGACGTTATATGCAACGAGAGATGCCTGTTTCCTTTGAGAAGTTTTGTATACGCGAGTAGTTAACTAATAAGTCCGATCCTATACTTGAGATAAAATTTCTCCCATCGAGACATGTAACACATCACTCAATAAGTCTCCGGTCTAACTAAGAAAAACAAATTTTTTTTTTTAGAAATCACGTGGATCTGTCAATGTTGCCATAATGTGTCAGACCGGGGACTTATTGAGTGATGTGTTATGTAATTACGAAAAGAAAAAGAAAATTCGCTTCAGACTGAGATCCTCATCTTCGTTATTTCGAGAAGAGAGAAAGAGAAATCGCGGATCTCTCTTTCCCGAGAAGCAACGATTTAATTCGACCGGCGTTCGATTTTTTGACCCGAAATGAGCCGAACTCTGCTTCGAGGAACGATATCCCGAATATGTTACCCTCCGTTAAGGTTTTGTAAGGAACAGGCAATCTCTGTCTACGCTAGATAAGGCTGCTGGGGGTGCCCGAGAACGTAGCTTTTCATCTTACTAAATCACATTCGCCACCATTCTGTATGGCATCCGGTCGGTGTATTATCACAGACTTAGACCTAAACAAGAACTCCATTCCTCCAACAGTTTTTGTTTTTCGCGCGAACGTATTACGTATTACGTTGGGTCCTTATTAAATGAGAAAGATGGTGATATTGCGCTCTATAAATAGTCAATTAATTAGGCTTTTTAGTTTTTTTATCATAATTGGATCCGGCAAGAATTTTGTATTATTGTACTCGTTATTAGTATTGAATCTTTCTGTCTTTTTTCATTTTTCAAAGTCTCTTTTTCTCTTTATTTCTCTCTCTTTTCTTTCCGCTTATTTAATTTTAATCAAAAATAAAAATAAAAATAGAAAACACTGTTAGGAAGAAAAGTATTCTTTATATAAATACCAACGGCTTAAAAAATAGAGAAAATTAATTTTTTAGATAAATGATAAATTTTCGAAAAGAAGATGCATTTGTCTAGAGGGTAACGTTTACAATAAATTTATATTAATGTACGTGCAGATTGTATATAGAACAGGGTGGAATACCGAACTGCAGAATCTTCTTTCGGTGAAAAAATTTCATGCTTTCGACTTTCCTTTGTCGATAATCCTATCGACCCATGTAATCTGTTCCTCTTGCGCGAGGGAAAAGGGGAGTTTGGCCGCCGACTAGTGACATCACTGGGCCATACATCAAATCGTTATCAGCGCCGGTCTCTCCCTCCTTCGTTCGGAAGGGTGTGCTGGAGAGAGACAGTTCGGAAAGAGATGGAAAAAGGGAGAAAGAGATTGTGAAAAGATGAAAAGAGGAGAGAGGAAGAGAGAGAAAAAGAGAAGCAGAGAGAGAGAGAGAGAGAGGGAGAATGATGGACGAGGGGAAAGATGAGGCATGAGAGGAGGGGAATGGCGGTGAGGAAAGAAAAGAAGCGGAATAAGTCGAAAAAGTTTTTTTTTTTTCTTTTTTCTTTTTCTTATCATATTGCAAACTCATGAAAGAATCGAGACATCGATTTTTTTTTTTTTTTTTTTTTTTTTCATTTTCGCATAAAACGTGCTGCGGATATAAATGATGAATGTTTTCGATCACTTGATTTTTCAAAACGTGTGCGCGTAGAGAAGACAATCGCGCGATCATTCGGAAAATATTTCCCGGCAATTGCGGGAGGCGCTTTTCTCGTAACCTCTCGCTAGAGATTTCCAGGGGACAGGCGTCACGGTCGACGGTATAATTTTATTGCGGCAGATCGAATCGGACGGCGTCGTTGCATCCGCCCCTACGGGTGTCAATCCACTCCCGGGGCGAAAGTCGAGGTAGGACGAGCAGAACGTAACGACATGGGTGAAGAGGAGTAACGCGCAGGAAGAGAGAAACGGATGGGAGAGAGAACGGATGGAAGTGAAGGCGGGGGGATAGTCGGTATCTGACGAGATAAGGGCGCAATCTCTGCCCCCTTCCCTTTCCCATGTTTCTCTCTCTCTCTCTCTCTCTCTCTCTTCCTTGATCGTCTTCACTCTCTACATCTCTTTGGAGCGAAGGGTGGAAGGACTTCCCGTAGAAGGGGTTGAAAGCGAGATAGCGCAAAGCGACGGAGGTAGGAATGAGGAGCGAGCAAGAGAGAGAAACAGAGAATGAGAGAGAGAGAAAGAGTGACAGAGAGAGAGAGAGAGAGAGAGAGAATGGTTGCCAGGCAACGATGAGCAGGGCGACCAGCAGTATAGATCGCTATCCGGCCACCTCCTCAGGGGCGGGTTGTGTGGGTGGAGGAGGCAAAACCCCCTCAGCAAGATGGCTTTATTACCCTCCGTCGAGGACTCGCCGATGTCGCTGCAGTAACTTGGTCCTCGCTCTAGGAAATGACGCCGGCGTTAGTCCTCCTTGTATACATACACATACATGTACGTTCACCATCGCATCGATACAGTATTATACGTTGTATCCGTGCTGTTTCCATAACTTGAAATCCTTCGTTAAATCCACACGAAAACGTAATTTTTTTTTTAATCTGGTGGTTGTATCGGATAATCTCTAATTAATTGGAAATAATCGCGTTTTGATGTGATATTAAATATTTTATCTTCAGATCAAAAATATATTGATGGTATGTATTTTAAATTAGTTTTATAAATACATATATATACTTGAAGCGGAATATATAACATTCTAGTACGAATCAAAGAGACAGAATATTTTCCGTATTTATTTTAACACATCACTCAATAAGTCCCCGGTCTGACACATATATGGCAACATTGACAGATCCACGTGATTTCTAAAAAAAAAAATTTGTTTTTCTTAGTTAGACCGGAGACTTAGCGAGTGATGTGTTATAATGTATTATTTCGTCGCAACAAAGTATAATAAAGCGATCACATGCGTCGTTGACATTCCTCATGTTTTTGTTTACTCGATGATGTAAATCTCAAATAGGAATCGAGACGCGATAAGGGATAGAAATTATGTGGCTTTGTTTTATCGCTGTGTTTACGGATTAGTTTTTTTTTTTAATTTATATATATGTATTTTGCATTGCGCGTTGAATTTTTCATCGATTTAAAATAGTTTGTTCTCTTGAATCGAGAGCATGGAATAATACACAAATCATGTATCGGAGTAGAATTATTATATAGAAAATTCAATTTGCAAAATAATGATAGAGCTATGCAGTAGTAATAACAGTATTTTGTATTATATATCTTCTTACAAATTTCTATATAATTAATGTAAAAATTAATCAAAAAAATTATATTAAAATTGAAAGAAATTAATATAAATATTTAACCTCAGGATACCATAATCGCAAATCTGTTTATTGTTAGTATTTGGAAATTTAAAATTTTTACTTTGACAAGGTGATACATCGCAGATTTTTTATATTCGACACGCCAATATCTTATCGACTACGGACTCTCATTTCTAGTAATAAATTACAATGGCGCGCGTCTATTGTATTTTCTCTCACTCCAGCAAATCATGAATTTCGTAGTAAACATTCGTGAAATTTTCCTCGACGCGGAATCTGCTTGTCTCGTCGCCGTTATTATAACAAGTGGAAACGGTTTCGGTGTCCGGGAGGCGATTACAACTTTAATAAGTCTGCTCGACTTTGTAGCGGCGATGCATCCAGTCGAGTCGAGTCCGCATCTCGGGCACCGCGACGCTTCCTCACGACGACGAATTCCGCCAAGGCGGCGGCACCAACTCTGTCGGCGGCGCAACACCGGAGATGGAACCCCAGACGTAATTTCCGGTTTCGACGCTGCACCCGCGCGTTAGCCGAACGAAAAGACGATCGCTCAGCGAACGAGATAGCCCGCGATAACTCGCTCCCTCGCGGTTTTCTCCCTCTCTCTCTCTCTCTCTCTCTCTTTCTCTTTTGTTGACTTTTCCTCTTTTCTCTTCCCATTCTCTCCAAGAGTTATCTCCTTGTTCTTCTTGCATTCTCGTAAGCAGAAAAACATTTCGTTAGTCGTCTCTCTTCGTCGTCATAGATTGACGAAATTATGCGAAATAAATTTTACTCTCTCAAGTATCTCTCAAGATACTTGATGCTGGAATTTAAGGGATATCTGGGAAAAATCGAGATGCGATAAAACGACTTTAAAATTGAAAAAACAGCGGTGCGTGCCAAATATAGTGGATATTTCACTGGATTTCGCGATAACACTTGGTCAGAGGATAAATCTGCGTTGACAAAAGATTTACATTCTATAAAGAGATCACGATAATTGTCTTCGGAATGATCCTAAGAAATAGCGCGCAGGAGCCAATTTCATTTGAGATATTTCTCTCGGGAAAGCCTAAATGGCTTTGTCGTAAATACGATTTTTATTGCTCGACATTCTTCGAACGGTATGTATGTTTGCCGCCAACATCGCATCATGAATAATAAGCGAAAGCATCGCATATGATATGCGACAATGAATATTCTTCTCGCTTATTTATCACTATCATTTATCATGTGTACACGTGGCTTCGGTGAAGATTTAAATTGGATTAAATTATTTAACGAAAATATACTTAATTTTAACGAAATATATTTTTTCCTAACATAAAAGAGTAATCGTTTCTCGTAGTTTTTTGATTGTCCTAAAAATAACATATTTAACTTTGTTACAAAACTTCTGCAACATATCACGTAATTATAACGTGAGAAAATTTTTTGACATAATCTGTTTAAAAAAATTTTCAATTATTCTTCAGAGATTCGTAATCAGCGACCCAAAAAAAATGTATAAATATTGTACAAATACTGCTATCATACTTTCGCGTATGAGATTCTATCAATTAATTTCCTCGATATGTCATCTTGCGTCAAATTTTCATTTCAGCGCGTTTCTCTTTTGACGTTTCGCGTAATAACAAAAGATTTCGCCAGAGAGCTCGTGAAAACGGACAGCGCCTTCGGAGAGGCCGCCGGTGTAAGTGCATACAGGCGAGCTCGTTCGTAAAACGCTGTTCAAATTTTAAAGGCCAGTTAAATTTAAAGCGAGTTAAGTCCGAGCATTATAACGGCGCGTGCCAAGTAGAAGGGAAGAACATTCGAGGGGTGGTTGAATCGGGAGATGATGGATGTTTAAATTTCGCATGTAACCCCTTCGTCGAATGATTGGAGATAGGCGAGGGAGGGAGAGAGATGCAAGCCCGAAAACGATCGTCAAATCGGTAGGCGGAGTGGGAAAGTACGATTTTGTCGAGCTTTTTTCTTTTTTTTTTTTTCTCCACAAATTTTCGACACCGCGCGTGAGAAAGCGCGAATCTATCGACGATAAAAATATTGTCATTTCGCTCGTGGCGATCACGTTTTCCTTCCTCTCTTTCATTCTATATCATTCTATATCATATCTTATTACGCAGGCGTTATTGTGATCTTTTTACGAAATCCGTTATTTTTCGTTTCTCTTATTTTCGAAAATCGAGCATCTCTTCAAGATCCTGACTCGAGTCGAGTTACTAAATTTTTATTCTCTTTTACATTCCTTAAATTTCCTCGTACGAGAATATTACGTACAAGTAATCCGGAAGAAGGTGACTGCTCCTTTTTTTTTTTTTTTTTTTTTTTTTAATATCGCGCTACAGTACAACAGAGAAAATGTCCATGTCGTTCGCCAAAAGTACTCGCCTGTCATCGCGGTTCATTGTCTCGCGTACGTGAGCGAATTCAGCCTGGCGACAGAATTTCTCATGGGTATCGAGTACATATACGATATTACGGTTGTCGCTGTCATAGCCGATTGGACCATTGAAATGGTAAAGAGGGGGCTCCGCAGACAAGCGTCCCGCAGCTTCGGACAGGCACGCCCGCCGCTGCAACGGAAGTGAGCTCCCGCGACACGTCCTGCATGTGTGTCGCGTATCTATTTTTTTGTCATCCTCCCGTGACAATGCGACGTTTCTCCTTCGAATATTCCGCAGAATGCGCGCTTCTATAAGAAGCCTTGTGTCCTTTTTGCTTTAGCAAATGAAGGATTCGTCGCGAGATGATTAGGCTTAAAGCTGGAAGGAGTTAAATTTTCGTTTAATAATTTTCTCCAAAGTGCGAAAAGATTTCTGCTTTTCACAATATAGTCGTTCATCGGACGGTCGTTCTCGTCTAGATTTACGACCACGACGTGTGAATATGTAATTGACGATATTAAAGATTGTATGCTAAATCGATTTTTGGGGGTAAAAGATCGTTATCGACGCTGAAAATCGCCTTGCACTTTTTGAGCGATTATCGTGGCACCGCCCTTTTCTTCATCCCTCTTTTCGCGAACATATTGTCGTTATAAAATGACTCGTATACTTGGAATATTTCACACGCGCTACGATCCCCCGTCCGGTCGCTCCCCTGTAAAATTTTTAAACTCCAAAAGGGTTGTCGCGCCCGGTTTGAGTTACTTATTTATTAACCCATCAATTTGTTAGAGTTATTGTGTGGCCGTCACGTTTTTCTTCGTACTTTCCTGTACCTATGCGTGCGTGTTCGATATTCGAAATTTACTGCAAAATTTATTTTCCGTATTAAATAATTTAATTTAGCAACCTATGCTAGAATAAAGCTGCCAAAATATAAAATTTCCTTTAAAGTTACATTTTTATCTATGTAACACATCACTCAATAAGTCCCCGGTCTGACACATTATGACAACATTGTTGACAGACCCACGTGATTTCTAAAAAAAAGTTTGTTTTTCTTAGTCAGAGTGATGTGTCATATGTATATACGTAAAATTAAATTTCTCCGGTTTTGAAATATTTGGGACCAATTTCAAAGCGACAATGAATCTCTCTCCATCATATCGGGTTATCGTTATTTTCAGCGTCGATTTCGAGGAGGAGATTAGTACTCGATTTTGTCTCCATCGATCGTATTGCATACGCGCACTTATGCCAGAACGATCGACGGGTCTTTAGTTCATTGTCTACTTAATGGAGCGAAAATGAAGTCGGAGCGATGCTCACTTCCCATGTCGGCGAACAAAAAGGAATTCTTTCGTCACCGCATAGAGGGTATCGTATCGCGCTCGTGTACTGTATACCATAAAGTGCTGTTATGTGCGAATAGAGAACGCGTGCGAGTTCGCGATGACGACTGATAAATGACCATCGTCGATTAATCGCCATGGCCGTCGTGCCAACCGAACTGTGAGTAAAGTGCCGGCAAACAGCAGTCACGGCACTCGCAGCTCTTATTGTACGAGAGCAGAGGACGGTTTCACGGAGATTTTCCGGCCCCGATGTCCGATTGTGAGCGTGAATAAATTCCTCGCTGCGCGTGTGAGCGCGCATTTAATTAAGACCGAAAAAAGATAGACATGTATATGTACTCTCATCCTCCTTCTCCCTCTTCTTCGAAATATATGCGCATATGAAATATACATTGTCAAAATGTTGCACTTTCGTAAGCGAATTCAAAGCAAAGGGAAGATTATAAAAAATAGTTATGAAAAATTTAAGGAAATTTATTTGCAAATAAAATGTAATACATATAATAGTTTTAAGCGCGATGACATTAAAATTATCTGCAATGGAATTTATGACTCGAGTGCAGCAAAAACGAGATGATATATATAAGCGTATGTTTATTAGAAATTTTTTGTTCGGCAAATTTTTTGTTCATTAAATTTTCTATAAAATCTCAAAGTTTAATTGAAACGTTTGGGCTCACTCCGTATAGACTTATTTACAAGAAGTTTTGTAGTTTCAAAATACATAATAAAAATAGATCGAAATATAATAAAAGAATAAAACAAACGTTATCGACACTTGATGTATAATACGAGATGGTAAATAGAAGGAAGGAAAGAGAATCTTGAAGAAGTAAACAAATATGGGTTTATATATCGTTGTTATCGTAACCTTCCATCAGACATATTTGTTGTTGTATATGAAAAACTATAGATAAGAACGCGTTACATTGCGCAGGGTAAACGATCGTCGGATAAAGAGAATTAACGCGCACGCCAGTAAACTCTAGGTGGGAGAAGAGACTACACGTCGAATTATATTATTAATTATATTATACAAATTCCACACGCGCCGAGGGATAACTTTGCCCGCTGGATGCGGTGAGTGTGCTTGTTTTATATCGCTGGATCAAATGGGATTTACGGAATTTAGGTACTGTTCCCGGGTGCTGTTAACGGGTCGACTCTGTTCCCAGGGTATATTTTTTTTCTATGCCCGTTAATGCGCCTAATAATGTTCTCTTAAGCGCGCGCACGTGTTAGAAATATGATTATCGATGATTCGAGGTCGCGGACGGTGCGAGCAAACTCCTTTCTCCATCCGTCGACGCATCTGTCTCCTGCCGGAAATTAATAATTTCATCGACGTTCAGAGATCGCACGCATCTCTAACGCAATTTGCGAGCGCGCTCTTGTGAAATCAAGACTGTCGGTTAATTATTTCTTACTCCCCTCTTTTGACGGAAGCGCCTTTATTCATTGCAATAATAAATGCATGACTACAACCTGTCATTAAGGACGCGACGACCTGGTGCTCAATCAGCTGGCCGTTGTCGGCTTTTCGGCAATCGACTCGACGGACGGATCGCGAATTTAATCGCCAACAACAAGTTATAGGTGCGGTCAATATCGAGCGAGACCTGCGAGCAGGTGAGATGCGTGCCGTCTCTTGAATATTGAATAAACTTGCGCACGTATATATGTGTGAGACTACAGGTGCATTTACGAAAATCAAAATCTAAATTCCTGTTGCAAGAAATTCCCGACATTCTTCTCTCTTTCGTTCCAAAAGTTTGTAAAAGAAAATTATTTGTGTTTACTCTTAAACAAATAAATTAATAGGTGATTTAAAATTAAAAAAAAAAAAAATAAATAAAAAATGCCTCGGAAAAAAAAAATGATTTATTTACAAAAATTTCGCGTAAATATCTTAGATATTATTTCTCGAATTCGCAGACGATCTCCCGAGAGCGTTAGCTTGCATTGGTCATGCGTCTTGCCCGGTTTTTTTTTTTCCTTCTCTCTTTATGCCGGAAACAGATGGGTGCGCGAGTCCGAGATCATTAGGAAGAGATTAGAGAGGTCTCTCTGCAGACAGAGAGAGAGAGAGAGAGAGCCAATTAAAATTTTCGTGCCGACCGACCGACTCTCGATTCGATACCGGTGTACACATACGCATCGTATACGTGTGTAAGTACGTTAGCGTAATTGCAGGATTGCCGCGAGGACGACACCGTCGATCACGGTACGATAGTATCGATATGTCGCTAGTCGGAGGAGTTACGATTTCTCGTTCTACCCTCGATACTTTGAAGCGGAAACGCTCGACTTTTATCCCCTCCGGAGACACTGCGTCCTTTGACGCGTATCTATCGCTGCGACGAATGAAAATTAATACGAAATGCACGATTGCAAGGAAGATAATGGTCAATGTTTCCTCACACCTGTTTTTTTTTTTTTTTTTTTTTTTTTTTCTCCCCTTTTATTACCTCGTGTATCTTATTAATAAAAGAGCTATTCGAAACATCGATTTCAGTCTTAAAGAGAAAATTTTGTGTAAGAGCCTCTGTCTCGATCGACTTCATTAGAGCATTATATTGGCGATATAAAAAGGAACAAGCGATTTTTGCTATTTGAGGGCACGTCCGTGGGGAGAGGGGGGGGGGAGAAGCCACTTGTGAACTACGACGAACGCTTAAAGGGAACGCTTAACTCGAGGGTCGCGCAGTGCGGGATGCTGGTTATTTAATCTTTAATCCCAACACACTCGAGGGTGACTTCGTCATCGATACCCCAGATTTGCGTGGCGTCGGTGCTCACCCTATGAAATCATTTTGGGGGTTGTTCCGACGCGCGCTGTCGTCCCTGATCGATTCGTCAAGCGCGAAGCCCTCGTTTCATCTTGCTCCCAGCACAGTTATCTCGCTATCATTTTGTCTCAAATTTATACTAAAGAAGAAATATATCAAACTTAATGTGCGATAAATATATTTTCTACGATATTTAGACCTTTGCATATTTATCTATTTTAATTTCCACGCGCAGTCATCGAGAGTCATTAGTCTTACTGACTTTCACGCGATTTAAATAATTCAATTAAGTCAGAGTTCACGTGCGTGACAGATTTAAAGAAATCTGACATTTCCGTCGATCAATTAAAATAATGATTGTTCTTAACGGATCTCTCATGGATCTCTCCAGCGCGACTAGTCGCTATAATTACGATAGAAACGAATCTGCATATTCCGACGATCGGCCTTCGTGGGCGGGGAAGGGGGGGGGGGAGGAGAGCGATGTCAAAGTTGCGAGATGAAGAAGCCAAATAACAGCTCGCACCGTGCGGTTCCGCCAGGATTGTTATTAAAGCTTGAGTTGCGACTCGCGCGAATGACGCCGAGATTTACGAGAGTACACTCTCTTCCTGTGCGTTCGGAAATTTACATTCGCGCTTGAGATCGTGAACACTTAATGTGCGTGTAAGCCGTCGCCGAATCCCCGCCGCGATCGGCGCGCGCGTTTCGCGCTCGCTCGTCTCGAGTGTAAGACCGAATATACGCGGCTCGTTAGGTATTCCGATAAGAGAAATCGCGCGATTATGCGAATCCGTTAATTAGAGGCCGCGCGCCTAACGACTGGCGTGGGTTTATTTGAGGAACGAGATTGCCATCGCGCGCGAGATGCACGAGCTATGAAAACGTCGGTGGAAATGCAGAATCCGTTTTTTTTTTTTTTTTTTCTTTTTTTTTTACGGTCATTAACTTTGAAAGCGCGATATTCTCACGTGCAAGGAACTTTTCACCGATGAGCGCGCTAATCCTTTCGTTACGTTAATTGGAATGACGTAACGCCGCGTGATGCGGCGGACGTGAGAAAACGAAAGTGTGTACGGGTTCTTTTTCCTCTTTTTTTTTTTCGTTCGTTGTACTTGAACTATTTATTTTCTATTTTTCGTGTTTTATGTATGCACCTCTATTCTCAAAAGAATTAGTTTGACAGAGTGTATTTCATTTTGCATCACGTCTAAATTATAATCTCGAGACGCTACGACTTTTGCTTAACAATAAATATAGATATCTTATTTTTATTCGCCACAAGAGTCAAACAATTTTTGCATAATTATATCGAGTTTCCTCGAATCATCGGGATTATCTTTCGCGTCGGCGTGAGAATCTCGTGATTTTAAGGGCACGACGCGATCAATACGCTTACAGGATAATAAGTATAATCGGATGTCTGATGGCTCGCGTAACGAAAGACGGGTAACATATTGTTCTGTTAGGGATCCCGTGTCAAGAGAGAGAGAAAGAGAGAGAGAGAGAGAGAGAAGGTCTCTATACACAGGGTGGGTTCGGTCCCGTTTCTCCACCGGCTTTTCGCGGGACCCCCCATGGGAACATTTCACACCGGTAACCACCGCAAACCCCCTCGCCCCCGCCCAACCCCTCCCCCGTACGACGGTAGTCACCCTTCGTAGTTTTGGTTACGCAAAGTCGATTTAGTCGGGGATGGTTTGCTCGCTGATTTATAACGTATGGAGAGCCGTGCTGTGCAAAGTCACCTCTATATCCTTTTTGCTCGCTCTCGCTTTTCGCGAGAAGGAGACGCGCGTCAATAGAGGAGGCTGCATTTATCGATATGACAATCACTCGGCATGCAAATGACATCACTAGCTTGAGAGAATGTGATTGTTTTTATTTTTTTTTTTTTTTTATTTATTTATACACACGCACGAGACAGTGTCTAAAGTCGCGAGATGCACTAATCGCGTAGGCCGGTTCGATGACCTCGTCATCAAGATATTACGACGAGAATAAACCAACGCCCGACGACACGGTTTACGCAACGCACTCTCAACGCGTTAAATAAACGTCGCCGGTTAGAATAATACACGCGGTCAGGCAGATTTATCTCGGACTTGCGCGATTTTACATCGCGCGAATTGGAACGCGAAACTTTTAATGGAAACCTCGCGCACGCAATTCTCCGAGAGAGCTCTCGTTGCCGCGAGGAGCTGTCGCATAAATCCTCCTCCGCGCGGAAACTAATCCTTTCTACCGATAGGGTAACACCTATTTACCTACCTACCTACCTACCTACCTACCACCACCGCTAGCTACATATGTTTGCCGCGGTTGAGAGTGTTGTCGGTGCGTTTATTAATTAGAGGTTTGCGCGGCGAAGAAGATGGGAGAGGAGTCTCGACCGTCTCTCTCTATCTTTCTCTCTCTCTCTCTCTCTCTTTCTCTCTCTCCTTTGCCCTCCACTTGTACGAGGCACGGCATGTCGTTCTTCGAGATGAAGATACTAGAGGTAGGCGGACTCGATCGTACATAAATCGTTGGTCTAGCGAGAGGGACGCTAGGTGAACGCACTGTGTGCACGCACGCATGTATGCGCCGCGATCGCATTGTTAAACATTGCGCCTACGATGAGATGTATCTGCCCGCCGGCGCTTTCCACCCTCGCCCAACGCGACGTTATGCGCTCGCACGACTACCTTCGCGGTTACCGACCGCCTGATTTTCTTCCGAATCGAGAAAGAGAGGAAGAGAGTGAGGGGATATAGTATGCCTCGAGGAGTATGCGCCAAATTAAAATCCTAAATACATATCGCGAGTTTATATAGGGATTCCTCCGGTTATGCGTTTCAATTTATTTATAGCAAAGATAATTTCGTTTACAAGCGAAATTAGTTTGAAAAATATTTATTAATTCTCACAAGATGCATTTTGGTGCACAGTTAAATGTAGACTATAACACATCGCTCAATAAGTCTCCGGTCTAAGAAAAACAAATTTTTTTTTTTTTTTTTAGAAATCACGTGAGTCTGTCAACAATGTTGCCATTATGTGTCAGACCGGGGACTTATTGAGTCATGTGTTATCTATGTATTCCATTTCTCTGCAAGATTTCTAGAGAACACGTCACGAATTAATAAACGCATACATACATATATTTATAAAATTATATACATATACAACACATATTTATAAAAATGTTAAGTGGATGAAAGTGAATGAAACATCCTGTGTATATATATATGTGTATAATATACTTAATCGGAATCCCTTACGTGGTGTCTCACAAAGTGGATCGTCGCAGAAACGACGCGTCAAGTTTATGGTAGGTTTTAGATTTTGGCGTCCTTTTCTCCCCAAATTATCCCACAGAGATCGGCACGTGCCGATCGCACCCCACTGTCAGCGGCGTGCATAAAAGTCCGGGGGTTGTCACGAGATCCCCGCCTACCTACCCCCCCCCCTCCCCCTTCGGCTTCGGATTCACGGGATGAATTGACGCCAAGTCACCGACGTCAACGGGGAATCAACCTTCTCGAGTATTTGCTTAGGGCGTAACGTTTGTTTCTTTAGGATCAATGAATTTGTTCTCTTTCTCTCTCGAGAGAGAGCCTACCGAGGATCGCGTCTGTTTGGAAATCTTTCGTCGCCGCTAATAAAGTCAAATATAGGTTCGTATAGAGCATTTGTGTCACACTCGAAACAAATAAATTAATATAAATTAATTTTACGCAATAAATTGTACGAGAAATCCTTGATCGTGATTTTTGTACAATTTTGAATCTTTGAATGCTAGATTTGATATGACGATATCGTTATCATTTATCAGTTACAATCAGTTTTTATAATTAAAACAAATATTTCATATGTATATTATAGATAAATATCAATTTTACTTAAAAAATATTTGTTCTCCTTTAATTATGATGTACAAGCAGTATTTTTTTTACGAGACAGAAATATGAAAAAATCAAATATACATATAAAATTATAAATCTATTATAAAATTTTATTCTACGGCATGTATGTGTAAGAGAAATTTTACTGTGCGATTGTGAGTCAACATTGGCTCAAGATTAATCTTAGGATATACACTTGGAATATCGGTAAACCGTACAGTTTTAAACTGTAGGCCTGTGCATAATGGGTGTCTCGGCGCGAAACGACCAAGTTTCTCACGAAGCCGCTGCGCTTTCTAGCGTAATTCCGCGATTTAAAGCGGCCAAGTTTGTCCCCGCGTTTCGGACGCGACGGCAGTGCGCGAAGTGTTCCCATATCAGGCATGCAAAGCTTGATGTATCGACGCTTTATGACGATGCCGAAGGGCGCCGAACACAGACCGCCCAGCCCTCGAAGGGCGAGCGTCGTCTCTCGGCGCCTGCAAAGTCACCCTAATGGCCGGATTAGTTTCTGATAGCGGCGGGTAGGCCGACTGAGAAGCCACGTTACGCGGGGGAGGTTACTGCATTCATGACAGATTTACCCTTCCCGCTTTTCTCTCACACTTGCTGGCACGTTATTACTAATTCATTTCTGTCCTTTGTTGTTGCTGAGATACGACAAGTTAATTATTGATTGTTATTAAAAAATATAAAAAGAAATATATTTTTTATCTGGGTATTTTATAAATAATTTTTTTCAGTAACTTAAATTATTTTATTAAATAAAATATTTTTATATTTATTAAATAAATTATTTATTTTTATTTATTTTTATTTATTTTTATTAAATAAAATATTTTTTATATTTATATGTTAATAATCACTGTCGAAATTTAAAGACATATAGCACAAAGTCACTGAAGCTTAAAAAAGTGCAAATATGTTAATAATTTTTCAGATTTTAAAATCAATTTACTCAAAAAAGAAAATTATTTTTACCTACAAGTATCATCTGTTCAATTATATCATGAGTTATAGAAAACTTTATACGACTCTGTGCTATTAATTCTATAGCAATTAAAGGTTCCATACGAATTAAAAGCACGGGATTATTCGCTTCTCGATTCTCCGAATTCTATTCCATGGGTCCCCGCCTTTAGTTTCTCCAGCCTTCCGTTCGGTTCTTGGACTAATAGCTCCAGACGTTGACCGCGTCGAGTCGATATCTCAATATCTCCGGATGGAGTTCGGAGAGAGGCGCGCGGAGCGATAGAACACTGGAGTCCGGGGCTCTTCGACATGTATCTCAAGCCAAGATCTCGTGCTGCTCTCCGTTTAAGAGAGCCCGGGGTCTCCGCGTTCGTCAAGTTACCGGACGGCCCGGAATGGAATCATCGATCGAGCCGGGCGAACCTTTCAATCATGCGACACCTATCAACCGCGGGGCTCGCGGTGCTCCAAATGAGACTCCGCGCTCCGGGCACGGGCCACGAACGAAAAAGTGCCCGCGATACTATCAGTGATTCATGAGAAACATTCGGATATTTAATATATTCGGATGGTCCCGCGACTCGGAATCGGCCTCCATCGCGGTGAAACGATGCCGGTGATCTACATCTCGCCCGGCTGGATAAACGATAGGATTTAAAGTCCCACGTGTCGAGGCTTATAATTACGGTGACGTACAAGTGGCCATGAAAATTATTTTAATTACATGTCTAAGGTTTCATTTCCTTTTTCGCGAGCGTTAGATTTTATCCCGAGCGTGTGTTTCGATGAGCACTTAAAACAAATATTTTATATGAAGAAGTCAATGATTGATATTTTTTTTTTTTTATGTGTGTGTATTGAATTTTAATAAAAACGTCAAAATAATAATTTTCAAAATATAGGCAATTGCAGCGAAAATACTGAGCAAACATTTTCGTACACCATAATTTCTTGTCTCTAATTAAAATCTGCGGAGTAATATTATACGGTGTGATGTTAAAAGGTGTCGTAGGACGGGATGCAGGGAAATGACAAGATGACGGTGACAGTAATGATAATTTCGAGTCTCGAGGCGAGACTCCCCGGCTTCCCTCCACCGGGTGGAGCGTGTTTCGTGAGCGTGAAAAAGATCGCGTCGTGTCACGCGACGCGCTCGCCATTCTCATTGGCTCGACATTCCTACCGAAGATCGTGAACGCCCTCGCGCACGCACGCGAAAACGTTCTTACGTGACCGGTGACAATATTCCCAGCCACCATTTTCATTCTTCATGTCCCCCTTTTTTCTACTTCGTTTTACATCGCCATTTTGCCGACTCGCGTCGTCGGCGACCGGACGTCCAATAAACTACCTTATAAATGTCTCGCTTATGTTGAATAACACAATCACTCGATAAGTCTCCGGTCTAAGGAAAACAAATTTTTTTTTTTAGAAATCACGTGGGTCTGTCAACAACGTGGTTGCCATAATGTGTCAAATCGGGGACTCATTGAGTGATGTGTTATCTCGCGAGCGAAGAGTTTGGTATAAAATTTCAGTTTTATTTACATAAAAATATTTTTATATTAAACAAAACGATCGAGAAGGTGTCCCAATGTGCTTATTTTGGATAAAATAGAGATTATTTTTCATACACACATATTTATCATCGAAATATAGATTGGCGAAAGTTGTGCCGAGTCAGAGCCAAAGAATTTCGACTACCGATATATTCCTTTCCTTTACAGAAAGCCGACTTTTTCGATCCGCAATTATCCGCCTTGGAAGGGGGCATTATAAATTTCGCGGGCACAATCGCCTCGCGCGATCTTACCGCTGAGCGCGGTATAGGGGGTGAAGGGGAGGGTGGGTAGTATGCAAAACGCGAGCGGCAGATATCGGCTTAAGCATAAATTCCTCAAGCGTTGTGACACACGTTCGCCGCAGCATAATCTCTAACTAACGGCGCACGGAACGGCGGGGATGGAAGAGGGCAAAGGGGAGGGGGGGGGGTGGGGTTGGGAGAGGAGAGAATGGAGAATGGGCGAGAGACGGGTTGAATCTGCGCAAACCGCGCAATATCGTCTCAGATTTATGGCCCGGTGAAGATAGGCCGACGCGATACTCGTCACACGATGAATCGGCAACGACGTTCATCGGCTGCGTGTGCGCGTGCACGCGTGCATCTCGATCCTAATTGCCGAAATTGGGCTCGCGGCCGCGGTTATCGGCCGTCCGTATCGGGCGACGCTATGAACTGTTTATCGTTTAACGTTGTTACGTCCGTTATGTTATATTGAAGCCTCGAGCATATCGTCTTGAGCGCGAGTCTCAATAGCGTTTCGTAAAACAGAATCTTGACAATATTCCTTTTTTTATTCTTTCGATAAACTCTCTTAAAAGAAATCAAAATCTTGAAAGAATCAGATAATAATGGATGTTTCAATATACTATTTTAAAACGCCTTAAATTTTATATTATAATATATATGTGGTAAACAAGTAGAAGAAGATTTTAAAATCACATTCTGTAAATATATATAATATATATAATTATTACTGATTTTTTAATTGAAACTTGTTGCTATAATTAAAGATCTAAGAGGAGGAGCAAAATATAAACATTTTTATTGAAAACCTATAGTCTATTAACATGAAAAAAAAAAAAATATTTGCTAATTTTTAATGAAATTTCGTGACATTTCCACTGATTCAGAAGAATTTAAAAAAAAAATGAAACTAATTTTTGCTCACTGTCAAGCTTTTATTCGGCATCCGAGTGCTTCTGCGTCTTTAGACAACATTAAGAAACATAAAGAAATCTTTGTAAGGATGAAAATAAGAATTTCGAACATTATAATGCACCGCAACAGACGTTAACGTACGCAGTAACGTAAAGCGATGCGCTACTTACATAGCGTATGTAAATTTCCTCGCGGAGTATAACGAAATGGGAGCACCCGTGCAGCCGCTGTCTTCCGGGGTGGCTTATTACGTCAGTTACTCGTTAACGCGCGGCTTACGTGGCCCCGTGCATTGTGTGGGGTCGATAATACAAAGCCGAAGAACGCCCGGAGAGGACTCTCGACGCGAGAGTGCGCATTGTCAGGCACGCGCTGCCACTACAGACGCCGCATGGCACTTCCCTCGAGTGCGCCGCATATGCTGCGAATCAGTTGCGAAACCTATCCGGTTGATTGTCCGAACGATGTAATTCGCGGACGAGGCGGAATTTCTTCCGTTGCGAGAGTTGTCTGCGAGTCGCATCTCCGGCGAGAGAAAGAGAGAGAGAGAGAGAGAGTGATCGGACGTGAAAAAACCGCGAATCGCTGATAACGTGCTCGCGAAATATCTCTCTTAAATGGAATCTTCATATATTATTATATCTTACATTTAATCCATTAATTAGCGATACACATTTGCGACGCGTTTATGTGAATATTATATATTTATTATTATTATTTATCTTGTCGAGGATTTTGAAAAACTTTGGAGCTTATGCGTCAATTACAGTGTAAAATTTAACATGTTCAAACTCTGATTCTATTCTATTGTCCAGCTTGCAAATCTGTTTCTTCTAGTTGCGCGATGCGAAAACAATAGAGACGTCCGGTTCAGCGTTATTGGCCGAAGCGGGTGGGCGAAGGACTTTTAAGGGATTTAAAATGGAGAGAGAAAGAGAAAAAAAAAGAGAGAGAGAGAGAGAGAAAGTACTCTGCGGTGGTCCTCTTCCTTCCGTTTCCCCGGCAATCCTCTTCACGAGGAGGATGGGGAGTTTTACTCGTGTGAGTTGAAACAATAAGGTTCAACTACCAACGCGCAACTCTCCGGCACTCGAGTCATCCCTCAAGTGCGCTTTGTGGGGGCACGCGCCCCTGTCACACACGACGATGATTGCGGTAGGTAGGTACGGAAGAGAGAGAGGACCGTCGAGAACCGGGCTTGCACTTCCACTTTCAACGTGGAAATATGCAATCCCGGGCCGAGTTCAAGTTTCGGTTCAAGTGCTACTTACGTAACGACGGGGATACGCTCGTTAATCCTCGTCTGGACCTCCGTTCTTGCCCCGTGAATTTCGCGCACGGCGAGTATCTGCCGCGTACACGAAACATTTCAATTGTCACGGGTAATTTTTAAAAATCTCGACGGCATAAGATCTCGAGGATTTCTTGAATTAGATTCGACATTTCTCGTTGACATTCTGTGGAGTTTTCCTCGAGAAGCGGACGTCTATTTCAATTTTTAAAATACTTTAATTGTCATTGATTGAAATTTTATTGCATAAAATAATATTTTTTTTATATATATATAATATTTAATTTTTTATATATAATATTTATTTTAATTTGCCACGTAAAAATATAACATTTCTAAATTAAGGATACATATACGTTTGCGTATTATTTCTTTGTCAATTACGGGAATACGGTGAAACCTTGGATTTACAGATTAACGAGATACAAATCCCGTTCTCTACTTTTCTGTAATCTCACGCCTGAACTCTACTCCGCCGAAAATCGGGGCCGGGTGTTCACCGCAATTTTCGTTGGTCCGTTGTCTCTCGCGTCGTAACGACATCCACGTTGACAAAGGAAGCGGCGATTTGGCGAAAGGGAGGAAGGCGCGCGGGGCGGAGAGTGTCAAAGTGGATAGGGTCGAAAACCCCTGAGTAATCTCGTTAATTTGCGTGCCGGCGAATTCGCTCGTCGCCCGAGGAACGCGGGAGGCTAGGAGCGGTATTCTTGCCGGGGATCCTGCCAGAGGGTCGGAAAAGCTGGGGCGGGGATGCGGCTGTATAGAGGGACGATAACGGAGGACCCCGGTTGTCTGATGGCAAGATGGCGCCCCACGATAGTGACGTCACGGCTCGGTCGTGGCGGGGGCGGCGATCAGGAGGGTGACTAGAGAAAGACAGAGAAAGAGAGACTAAAAGGGAGGTGAGGAAGACGAGAAGGAACGTTAAGAGACGGAAGAAAAGAGATAGATAGAGCGCGGAGGCGGGAAGAGGGGAAAAGTCAGATGGAAACGCGAAAGATGGAAGGGAGAGCGAGAGGAATAGAGAGCGACAAAGCATCGATGAAGAGAGAAGCAGAAAGAGATGAACGGAGGGAGCGGAAAGACGGAGGCTGAAGAGCCTGCGATAGAGGAGAGAGTAGCGAGGGATATTCAGTTTGAGGGAGAAGGAAGACGGAGAGAATTCGCGAAGGGAGGAACGGATGAAGGCGCGAGAAGGACGGGGGCTAACTAGGGCGGAAAGGGCGGTGAGGGAAAGAAAGAGAGAGAGAGAGAGAGAGATGAAGGGGGTTGGAAATGAGAGGAAAAGAGAGAGAGAGAGGCAGAGAGGGAGAAGAGTATAATATTGATCGCATCTTCGTGGCTGCAGACAGCATCTACCCTCTGTGTTGATGGGGTTGTTACTTTCGAGGATTTAAGTTTGATTCGCCGTGGTGCCTCTCCGCGAAGATCATAGGCGTGACTGCTCACAAACTCACAATATGGCTTCGCATTGCTTACAATTAAATGGATATCATTTCCAATTATACATGTATATGTAATATAATGTTTATTAGTAATAATAATATAATAATATAATAATTTGTTACTTATATAATAGTATTTTAGTATATGCTTTTATATATACCAGAAAGTTTAAATAATTAAACAATATACAAAGTACATTTCCTTTGATCGCTTTCTCGAATTGACACTGGTCTTCCATTGGGAATTTTCGTGATTTAGATATGCGCAACGTGTGTCCGATAATTGGTAGCCGACGTTAATGTGCTAACCGCGCTAATGGCTCGATAAGGTGTTTCCCCGTAGATGGAAGAAAAAAAATATATATACGCGCATCTGAAATTAAGTTATCCTTATCCGATCGCGGGATAGTCGTTATCGCGCGGCAGCTGTTTCTCAGACACGCCCGTTTATAATTCTCGATATCGTATTTTCGATCCCGCCGTCTGTGTCAGGCCGTCGGACTTGCGGTAAAAGTGTCGTCGCTAAAATGGTGATCGTGGGGATATAGCGTAATCGGATGTATCATTTAGCGAGTCTTTCCTTACCCGCTCGCGTGACACTGCATTTGCATGTTCGTAAAAGGAGAGAGAGAGAGAGAGAAAAAAGAATATACGTACAGAATGATACATCAGAATAATGAGACAATTTAATGACACGTTTATATGAAAATCAGCTTCGATAGTCAATATTCGTGAGAAAATCTAGCATCACTCGTATCGTCTAAAATCGAGGAACTTTGGATGACGTACCGTCGCGTGCTTCGTAGTTGGTGGATGTCGAACAAGTTGAAACGAAGCAGATAAAAGCGACGGAGTAGCGCAGCGGGCGAAACCGGCCTGGCTGGTTACAAGTTTGTCGCTTATTTTTTTTTTTTTTTTCTTTCTCTCCCTTCGTCCGCCGATTGGTAGTCTCATTAGCGATTCAGCGGATTCAATGCCACCTGAGCGATATGACTAACCGGACGTATGCAAAGCTCTATCCTGTCCGTCCACGTCGGGCCCCGTTTCTTCGCCACCTTGACGCGAACTGACATTCCTCGGCGTGTCATCGTCTGCTACCGGCTGTGCGAGAGACACTCGTGTCGGTGAAAAGGGACGTTTCGCATCAGGCTCGAACAAAGAATACATTATTGTGTTCAATTCTCTCTATCTTTCATTTCGCAAATAAGCAAAGATAAGAATTTCGATCCACCAATACCGTCTAATGATTAATGATGGAGGATTTGCGTTGGAAATTTTACCAAGACCGTGTCTAAAATTTTGATTTTCATATTACGTTATAAATGTAAATAAAAAGAGATGTGTACGTCATAATAAATTTTTTTTTTCACTTCCATACAAAGAGTCTCCGAGATGTTGTGGAAATAGAGATAAAAATAATATATACATTTTCGCAAAGAGAGTTATTGTGTAATGAACTCGCATCGTGTTCAAGAACAGAGGCTGCTCACGATGTCTATCATCGTTGTACGAATCTACGCGATAGAGGCATATTATTTACATCGAATGGAGAGAGCATAGACGGGAGCGAGACGGTTTTGCGCGTACATCATCGGTTTTGGCATCTGGTTCGATAGGTGCAATCTTCGCACGCATCGACATGTGTATTTAAATTAGTCGCTCCTACGGTTGGCAGAACCCGGAGGAGAATCGGGCTACATACGCTTGTACACGTATAAAGATACGAGCGCGCATACACACACACACACACATACATATCTACGCACATACGTATGCGCGTATCGTAACATGTAGTCGGGACGCGGGGTGAGGAGGAGCAGCGTATACACAGGAGCGACGTGTAAGCTGCCTGGCCAGCTTGTATTCAAATTAACTCTCCGAGAAGCTGTTAATTAGCGGTCCTATTGCTACAGGGCCTTTCATTAGCGAGTCTCGCGCTTCGTTATCCGGGGGCGACTTTTAAATATATCTCGCGCTCACGTGGCGAGAGGAACCTTTCTGAGGATTTAAGAGCGTGAGGTAAGTCGTGGTCGGAAAATTTTGGCCATCGATGATGTGTGTTTGTTAAATATTTTTTTATTTCAAGCTTTATATGTACTGAGAAAAAAAAGTTGTTGATTTGACTCAATGCTTTCAACTGATTATTATTTTTTTTAATTGAAATATTTAAGTATTTAAGTGAAATTGTATTAAATTTCAATATGTCGTATTTAAATACTGTGTGTCAAACATTGATTTAAATCAAGATGATAATCTCAAGTGTTTTATCCCGTATAATCAAAAGTATTTATATTTATTTATCGAGTGAAATATAAATAGAGAGAAAAACAGAGAGTATTATGGTATACAAAATATGTAAACATAACACATCACTCAATAATCCCCGATCTGACATATATATGGCAACATTGTTGACAGACCCACGTGATGTCTAAAAAAAATTTGTTTTTCTTAGTTAAACCGGAGACTTATTGAGTGATGTGTTATGTATATCTATACATAAACAATCATCATGATTATCAGGCTATAACTCTCTCTCTTTTTATTTTACGAAGTTCGTGTTATAGATTTGCATATTCCTCTTACTTGCATTCTGTTTTATTCTATAAAATGCTATTAGAATTTTAAACATTTACACACTTGTCTCGATAATAATGATTTTTTCGTGCGCAATCTTCGGATATTACAATATTATACAGTGGTATAAATAAAATTATACTCTCGCACGTGCGTCATCGAAAAACACAGAAATTGTGTGCGTGCGTGGCGCGCGATGCATTCGTTAAATCCACGTTGAATCGATCCTGAAATCCATATCCCTCGATAAACTCTCTCGCCCGACGAGAGCGAAGTTCTGAGAGGCGCATTCATACAAAAGCCGCGGCGCTGTCAGTCACACGTCAGCCGGCAACAATATCCATTGTGCCAAAGTGAATCGTAATACCTTGCGGGTTATGGACGTACGTATCTGATGCGATAACGCGATATCGAGATGACACCGGCCGCCGACTACCAGGCCGGCTGGTTGCTGCCAGCGACGAGAGAGCGATAATCGCGTGCGCGCGCGCTCGGCACTTCTCAATGTTATCTGTCTATTCGAGGAGCGAAGTTTAGCACGTAAAAGACCGAGGACTTGTTGCTCGTGTCAGCTGCCCTCGTAATAGGCATGCGATATCGATAACGGGGATTGAGGGAGAGGAAGGCTGTCCGCCGTGATTTTACTGTCAATCGGCTTTGATCGGGAGACGCGTTCGATCAAAACTGACAGGTAGTCTTTATTACGCGAATCGTTCAGATTCACAATCGTTATGATTTTAGAAATGCCGGTCGATCGGTTTTCTCCTCCAAACATCGCCAAAATCGATCGACAAATGGTGGAATAATAATAATTTTCTATCGGCAATAATTGATGACGGCTGGCTTATCGCTCTGAAATTCGATCGACTTATTGCAAGTTCCCCCCACGTGTTTCGTCAGTCGCGATGTCGAAATTACTATTAGGCACGAAGCCATATACGGCTGCAACTCGTTGGTTCGCGTGCATCTCATCCAACATTTTTCACCAACGCAGGGAGGGAGAAGGGGGAGCGGGATAAATTTTAAATTACAAGACTCTTGAACTCGAACACTAACGCGAACTCTCGCGTACGTCCCGCTTGGAAAACAACGACGATGTAAAATATGAATCATTCTCGTTATTTCTAATCCGATATGCAATATTGAAATGTATATATGTATATAAAAATCATTTTTGAAACGTAGCCGCGAATTTTGTTTTTCGAGAGATTTTTGATCTCGCCGAGCAAGAAAACGAAAAATTTCTTCCTCGCGAGGCAATGTCGACAGAACGTCCATCGATCTCGGGCAGCGGAGAAACGAGTTGCATCCTCGACGCCGCAAAAGTTGCAGCATCGAGTTACGACGGCCATATCGAGCTTTGCACGCAATAAAAAAGGAAGAAAAAAAAAAAATATATATATATATATATATACGTTTATTTCGCTTTCATAGCGCGGATACGATGTCGCTAAACGAGGCCTCGACCTGTCATTACCGGCCGCGTTCTGTCACGTTTCGCGGAACGAAACTGCCATTAGACACGAAGCTCGTTGTTGGACGAGCCCGTGCGCGCACGCATGCAGGTACCTAAAAACCGATTCTTCTCCGCGATTTGAATTTTTGCGCTACCGCACACAGGGGTTTTATATTTTCTTTCATGGCAATTAATTAGCGGATAGTATCGCGGACCTGGCGCACGTACGAACGCCGGTCGGCCGATAAAAGTAATGCTCCGGAAAAATGTTCCTCCTACGACACGATGGCGGAAAAGAGAAAGAGAGAGAAAGAGAGAAAGAAACGAAAGCGATCGCGAGGTCGGAGGGAGAAAGAGAAAAATGGAGAGAAAGCATAGAATAGAGAACGAGTGTTGTCCGAGTCCGGGAGAGGCGAGGCCAGAGAACCGGAGCGAGTACGCCAACGGCATAATATCTGCGCTCTCTCAGAGAAACGAGCGGCGCGTTCTGCATGCAATCGCGTCGAGGAGGAAACGCGAAGAGAGAGAGAGAGAGAGAGAGAGAGAGAGAGAGAGAGAGAGAGAGAGAAGGGGAGAGGAAGACGGGGAAGAGTGTGTACGCTATAAAATATAAAGTATAACGTATATAAGACCATAAAGCCCGATAAGGGAGAGTACCCTAGATATACGGCCGCGCCGCGAAAAAGAGCCGGCGAAATTAGAATTTTTGCGGTGACCTCGCTCTTTGCGACGTGGAAGCGAAATATAATTAATGTCCGAAACACAAGAGACATATCTTACGTATCGGTTTACTAAAATAAATTGCTGGATCTTGGAAGAATCGCGTTGCCGAAGAAATCAATATACCATTTAACAAAACCACCCCAAGAAGAACAAGGGCGTGAAGGAGCGAGAGAAGATTCCAAAGAATTATCCAAAAGCGCGAGAGAGATCAGGGTTGATCCTTGATGAATAATTCTGAATGAAAAAAAAAAAAAAAAAAAAAAAAAAATCATCCTGACGTTTTACATTTCATTCCATGATGTTGTAATTCAATTCTAAAGTACATTTGCATTTCATCGATGATAGAGTCGACTTTATCAATAACTCGTATCGAAAGAAGAGATAAAACGCGGATATAAAAACGCGCCGTTGTACAATACGGAGAGAGATAAATGATAAATTATGGAAATCCTTTGCTTAAAACTGTGTAACCCCCTAGATCGCGTCTCGTAAACCCCGACGAGGCAGGCAGTCGTCCAGATATACGAGCTCGCCATCTTATCGGCGATGCACGCGAAATTAGAATTTTTACGGTCACGCGGCGTAGGCGGGATGAGTCGAGGAGCACGTGGAGGTGGAGGCAAAGTGCCACGAGAACTCGTAAACATCATCGTTCGCTGTGTACGCGGGGGGAGGGAGAGGGGGGGGATATGCGCACACTATGTATAAAGGGACGTCTCGCGGCGGATTAAAAACGCGCGCGCGATAATTAAAGACGTATCGCGAGAACGGACGGAGTAAATAAATATTTGAGGGTAAATGGAATCGCGGTGTGAAATGCGGCCAAACTGAGAACGAATCTTCCTCGTGTAAATTAACGAGATCGTTGCGCATTTTTCTTCCGCAGACACGTCCGTTGGCCGCCGATGTCGCGGGCGACGAGAGGGCGCGAAAAATGTGCCGAGATTTCGCAAGCCGGGGGGAGCTTCGCGGCTGAGAATGTAGCTCTCTGAGCTAGAGAGAGATACGAGAGGAGAATCCATTATTTTCGCAACGAGCGTTGCCAGTCGCGCGGTTAACGAGAGGAGCGAGATTCGCGATCGCGGAAGAAAAAGGCGAGATGTAACAATACACGATATATAGAGGCAGATAAATGACCGTCGAAGATTTGTTTAGTAGATTTTTTTATTTACGCATTTTTTCAATTTAATTTCTCAATTTCTAAGATATACAAGATTCTTGCAATAAAAATAGGAAAGTAAAAGATTGTGGGATTCTGATCTGAAAAAATGTGTAAACTTATAAAAACGAGAACTTTTCGTGGAAAGCTCTAGGTAAAGATGGTGATCCTGTAAGGTCTTCGATATACATTATCCTTTCGTCTTGAAGAATATGTTTGAAAAATTTTGATCATCTCAAAGCCGATAATCTCAATAGCGTCTGTTAACGGGGCGCGATATTAGAAATGTTAAAAGTGTTTTTAAGTTTTCCAGCTGGAAAAAGAAAGAGAGAGAGAGAGAGAAAGAAAAAAAACATAGAAAAAAATCGGAGCTTCTCGAAGCTCGCCGTGTAACTAGGCAGCTTAGATAAGTAAAGCGAAACGACCGCGTATAAAAGCCGTCGGAATGGAAGGACTTTCTCGTCCGAAGAGAGAACAGACTTGTGACAGAGGGGCGAGTGACGTTGAAACTGCGCGGTGTGTCCTCCGCCGGTCTTCCTGTCTCTTTCCTCGTCCTTCGGCGAGAATGAAGAGATCTTATCCGTTAAATGCAAGATTGTGATGGCGCCTGGCTTCTTTTCTCATACGCCACCGGAAAATCCGCGACGTTGACACCGAACTGTTTCTATCACACACGTGACATTGCGCGCGGTATCACGGCGTAGATTGAATCTTGCACCTGCCGAGCGAGGATCGCACGGCTAATAGGAGGCAAGATCCCTCCGGACAAGATTCTGTATTTTTTTCGTATTTGATTTCACGTGCGCCTATTTTGTATCGCTTGAGTGATAGAGTATTTTCATCGTCGAGATTTTATTTTACACGAGACATTGTTTTCTTAAATATTTCGTTTCTTTGATTGACAGCATGATTGTTTTCCGAATCAAAATATTTAAAATATTTTTAATTACAATTTTTTATGATTGTGATTTTTAAAAGATTTTGGTAGGTTTAATTTATATAAGAAGATTTATATAATCGAGCTTTAATTTTATATCTTATATATGCAAAGTGATTTATATATCGTTATAACGCTCGCCAGTTAACTCCGTGTAATGCGCACTTCTTTCGTCGCGAATACATCGTTGAGATTAGCTTGTTGGAGATAATAATGATAAGTGTGCGTGTGTGTGACGTACCTATCCTGAACAGACAAGAATAGCTACGTTTGTTGAAATTAAGTGACTTGACGTTTGTGTAGTGAGAAATATTATCAGTTTCATAAATATAATTGCATTAATTGCGAACGTAATAATTCTTTATAAAGCATAAAAAGGACATTTTTTTTTTCAACGTGTATTATCGAAGAAAAAATTTCGAAATGTCGAGTTTCGCGTGATTGAACGGCACAGTCCGTGCTGCGATCCAACTCGAAGGTTTCTCGATAAATGCAATGCTCGAGACGCTTACGGAAGGAGGACGTTGCACTCTCTTTCTCCCTTGCGCGCATAAATCCATTCGAATGTCGAAGCCGATTTCACCCCGGCCGCACCTCCTCTCTGTTTCTCTTCGCTGCACGAGATGACATCTCTCGCTTACCGAATAATAAATGAAAGAGAACATTTCAATTAGGTAGTTCTCGTCTCTCGCAGCGTGATGTCTCCTCCCTTTTCGAGGCCCGGGGACCACCCCAACGCGCCTCCGAGGGGACCCGTCGATGCGAGTTTTCGGATCCGGCGGATTCCTTACGTGTATGCACGGATACACACGTGCACGAACGAGGAGCGTGTATACCTTGCGTTATAAAGAGGCGTGCTCATGACGAATGAGGACATTATACGCGCTCGTTAGGTATCTGCTTAGAGAGAAACTTAGACCCCTACGGTTCCTTCCCGTCCCTTCCTTATTCCGCGGTAATGCTGGGATTTTTTTACGCGCTTCAAAAATTGGATTGGCGCACGAATTCGTTCTTTGAAAGCCACAATACAGATGCAATTATATTGACAGAGTGGATTTCAAGGATTTTCTTCTTGCACCGAATAAATCTTTAATGACGAAATTCTCTATAAATATGAACTTATAGATTTTTAATTAAAATTAGATATCGCGCGCAAAGCGATGAAGCGGAAAAATCTCGATCGTTTCAACCCGCGGATTTATCGCTGCGATCAAAAACTCGTCGTTACGATATACACGATGCACTCGCGGGTCGATCGATCATGCCGTGGAGCGAGTGAAACGAGAGATGCAACGCACGATCCGTCCGCGGGTCCCAAAAAACAGGTAGCCAGCCAGAGATCGTCCTCTCGCGGGCGATCTCTCGCCGTCGGTTTCGCGCGACTATTTTTCACTCGTCCAGTTTTTAATGGGCGGGATTAATATCACCGGGTAACAGGACACTCTTCTTTTCCAAAGGGGAGAGCCGTGCGTGTGTGGGTGTGCGGGCGAGAAAAAAAGGATTACAGATGCGGCGCGTCCGTTCGCGGCGGCAAAATAAGTCCGATTGTGCTCGAGCGAGTGGACAAATTATCCACTATTATACCGGCGTCTCAGTCTATCAATTACGTGGAGGAGGAGGTGGAGGAAGAGAAGGCTGGATGTGTGAGGCACCGAGCACTCGCGCGCACACATCGCCGCGCGAGTCTGAGCTTCTGAAAGAGAGATCGGCCACACCGACGCGCCCGCGGTCTATTTCATTGATCATCCGATGATCGTCCGCTCTTCCAAGTATCGCGCGACCAGGTCTCCGCCTCTTCTCGGAAGCCTCGAGAGAGTCTTCTCATTTCATCGTAAATAGATGCCACGGAGCGAGGATTCGATCCGCGAAGCGCGACGGAGATTTTACTTGAAATTTCGCGCTCTCGAAAAAAAGGCTTTTCCATTCAGGACGATTTTTCGTTTTGTTTTTATCGCGTTATTGAAGTCAAAATTTTTTTCCTGCTTTCGATCTCAAATGGAATCAATGTTTTATCGCTGAACAGATGGTTTTTAATATTACAAACAGTGAAATCTTATTGAAAAGAATCAATAATCTTTTTAAAATTATTTTTAATCTAATCTTATCAAAAATTTTTTTTTTTAAACCTCCAAGTGAAAAATGCTTATATTTGGGAAATATAATAAAAATAAAAAAAAAATTAATTTTTCTACATACATCAAACATTTATCGGAATCCTCCAAGAATCCATAAATGAGGAATTTGCGATTGAAAGCAGGTGCAAAACGTCTATCGGAGAGTTAAAAATGGATCCACGATCCGGAAGCGAAAATGTAACGATTATTGAAGCGTGTAACGTTTATCGCCGTTATCGCGCGCCAAATTGTAAAATACTAAATTATCAATTGCAATGTGCCGCGACCGGGCGATGCATTAACATGCTTCGATTTCGACTATTGTGCACTTTCTCGTACACCGGGCACGGTAATGAATTATCATCGTGCTCGATATTTATCGTACGAGCGAGATATACGGCTTTCCCGCGCCCGTTTTCTCCCGATTTTATTTCGCTCTCTTAAATGGAATCGATGTATTATTACTGAAAAGCAGCGAATGATCATTGATGTCGTCATTATAAATATAACAGTGAAATTTCACTGACAAAATCAGTAATAGTAAATCTTTTAATCAGAGATATTAAAAAAATGTCTTACATTACAATAATATACATGTATGAGATAAATTGATAACATTACGTTTTGATAAAAAAATATCTAATATTTTTGATCAAGACTTTTTTTGGTTACTTTTTGGAGGATTTATCATATTTAAAAAATAAAAAAGTAATATATTATATAATTCTGAACATTTAAAAATTATTATACATGCTTGGTGGCGGAAGACTAAAGATTAATAATTTAATTTTCCAAAATTGGCGACTACAAAAATCTTGGATCTAATCTTGGATCGGCGCTTCGCTCTGTAAGTAGCATTTTTATGAAAAGTTTCTCGCAACGCCCTACAAACTATTTATCAATAATTTAATGCACTCCCGCGATATAATGGACTCGGAGAGTATAATACGTCACGTCAAACCTTTTTTTCCCATGGTTTTCTATGGACCCCCTTAAGAATAAGAATAAGACGTTGACACATGGAGGGGCCCTCCGTGCACACACGCCACAATCGTAATATAATATACGACGATGTAAACTATATTTCATATAAGAGGAATCTGTTACGGATTATGGCGCTTGTGGAGCCAAATCTATATCGCTCGTGATCGCTTACGTTTTTATCGTGCCTTTATGCAACTATCCATTTATCATGTGAATCAGCTGTAAATAAAGTTCTGTAAAATATATAGAAAACTCGTGTGAATATGACAAAAGGAAATAAATAAAATATCTTCAAAATTTATTTTTATAATTTAAAATTGTTATTAGACACTGACACGCATACATTTATAAATATTTACGAGTAGAATTCACAAGTTTCTCTTAATAAATTTTCGTAACTCTATAGAAATAAATTTAAAATTCAGAGAGAACCTCTCTTACGCTTCTATATATATTTATCAGTTTCATTACGCATTTACATTTTTAAAACGTATTACATTTTTGAAAGTCTTATTGCTGAAACTGCGTGGATGCGTAAGTGCGTAAGGGCGGCTAATTCATATTTTTTCCTCTACGACGCGCGCGTAGGCCCCGTCGTTTACTTTCCATCGTTCTGGTAGTCATCGAGGGGTGAGAGGAAAGGACAAGGATTGTAGTGAAAGTAGTGCAGCTTTGCGATAAGGAACGCAATCCGATGCGCGTGTCAGATAAGTGGCTGATGCCTTTAGTATGGGGAACGGCGGTGTTTCAGTCGTAGGTTAAAACTCTTTCTGTCTCTCTCTCTCTCTCTCTCTCTCTCTGTCTCTCGAGGGATCGCAGTAACACCCTCACTTAGGCCATTCGACCGAGTAAAATCCCCGAGGGTCGACGACGCAGATCGAATTATGCCAAGCGAGGGAGGGATGAAAAGTCATTCGCGAACCAAATGGCCGGATTAAGGGAGTCCGGGTCATTAATTGGTCAGTTTGATCTCCGACGGCGTTGGCCATCCCTTACTGTGCGTGAAAATCTTATGGAGTCAATTTTATTATCGGTATATCTACAACGATGAGTCTTACACGCAAGACGAGATTAAAGCGGTTGGCTGAAGTAACAGTGGCTTTATATTCGTTTGGTGCAATTACGAATTACGTTTAATAGAAGAATTATTTCAATACAGTAGAAATTAGTTTCCTAAATGGAATCAGTACATTATCATTAAGAAACAATATAATCATGACAGTCTCAATAAATATATCATACTATACTATATATTAATATTTTAGAGTAGAATATTTTTTAAATAATTTTTTCTGTCTGTAAATTTTTAAATTTAATTTTGTTTAATTATATTGTGTAAATAAAAAATTTCTCTTATGGTGATTATAAAATTAATTTAAATTGCTCTAATAATAAATCAAATCTGCGTATCGCGGGCAAACTTTACGCTACAAAATTATTACCGCAAGATTTAGATTTAGATCTCGTAATGAACTTCAAGTATACCTGTCATCGTGATATAATGTCATCGTAACGATTTTTCTCTCGGCCGAGGGGATTTCCACAAAACCATGAAATCAATCAAAAAAAAAAAAAAAAAAAAAAAAACCCGTAAGGTCCCGACCGTGTCGCGAAAAATGGGAGGACGCCGGGTAAGAAGAATACGAGAGAAAGAGAAAAGGGGATCGCTCGCGGAGGACGACGAGGAGGGAAGCAGAATGATGAAGCAGTGGTGGAGGATTCCGTAAGACGGGCGCGTAGCCACGGGGGTGTTTGGTGAGGAACCCGAGTCTCCATGGGTTCCCATGGGCAGCAGGTTGGCCCACCCATGGCTCCCTTTCACGACGTAATACACGGGACTGCATTCAGGAGGAACACACACCGATGATCCCTCCGATCGGACTCTCGCGCGCGGGCGAGCAAGAGAGTGAAGGGGGGGGAGAGGGGGCGGGGGAAGAAGAAACGTCTCTCGTAGGGAAGAAACGGATAGAGTCCTTCGTTCCTCCTGACAGCGGGGGCCCCACGGACCGACCTGGCAGATATAAACGTGTAATTCTTTCGCGCTTCGTACTCATTGTTCCCCTAAACTATGGATTGCGCCATTGTCGCGCATTGTGCCGCTCCCCGTCATCCCCGTCGCCCCCGCCCCGTAACATTGGAAGGGTCATTATTTCCGAGACGCATCCCCGTGAATGTATCCGCGCGTTTTACCTCGTTATGCCTTTTGCCTTTGTGAAAATGCTGCACTTGACTTTTCGAGCTTCGCACACAATGATATTAAAGAGCCCGTCGCGAGACTTGAAATCTCGACTAAAATATATTTCGAATAGGATGGGGAGCAGAGTGCATCGAACTCTTTTGGCATTCAAACGTGGAAATAGAAAGCGTACCTTTACGTAATGCGAGAAAAAAATGATTTATTATGTTTTTATAATTTAAAGACATTTGTTGTAAAAGTTGACAGAATGTTATCTAAATATCTATAAATAAATTATAATAAATTTCCATGAAATTTTCATAAAATAAAAATGTATAAATCTTTAATTTAAACATCGAATTTAGAGATTAGAAAAAACAAAACGTATGACATGGACTAATATTGATTATTGAGATTCTTCATTATAATAGGGAGTCCGATTACATTAGCTACATATAATAATGTTTTTACTGCGACAACTTGCAAAGTGCAATTGCTTGATCATTTAAATATTAAGCGCAAGAGAGAATAAAATCTGCGGAGAGATGCATCATCTCTATTCTCTTTTGAGACAGAGTGTGGCGGAGCCGTCAATGCGACATATTCTTTAAGCGAAGCGTGAGAAGCCATTATGCGACAGACATGTAATAATTAACAAATTAATTAAGCTTGATTATTTTCACGAAATGTTAATCGTATCTCGCCGCCGTCGACTTCCTCGATTCTCATCGTAATTAATTTGAAATTGCGCAGATGCAGATCGCGATAATATCCTTTTTCTTTTTTGCACAAGTTATGTATTCCCGGCGTTTATATTTAATTATTCCTGAAGCGGTAATTATCCTCACGAAATCTCCTACATCGATTGACTGTCGGAAGGAAAGTTTGCGGTGTCGCGCGTTTCGACGTCTGTCACGCGAGTCTTCATTTGTGACAGAAAAAGAGAGAAAGAGGAAGAGAAAGAGAGAGAGAGAGAGAGAGAGACACGATAGTCTTTATTTCGCTTTACGGATTAACGGGTCCCGCACGAGCATGCGAAATGCGTTCGCATGGGTCTGCCACCTGCTCTTGTAGGACAATCTAGATCGTCGTAAAGTCACGTTTTTATGGTGAGAAGATACAGTGCGATTGATACGAGGCGACGTTTACGCGTCGGTTCACACGCCTCCTCGATTCAATGATCGCATCCCCTTACACGTACACGTTATATTACATGCTTCTCATTCGTCCTCGTTGTCGTCCTCGTCGATGCCGCGTCTCGAACTGCCGATATCACCGACGTATAATTGAAATAATCCGTGATACGCCGCCGCGACAATCGTCCTGGATATCGGACGCGTCCGTAATGTCGTACCTTGGATAATTTTATTGTCGACGATAGGAAGAACGAGCTCGAGCGTGCCGTCAAATAGCCATTATATTGGCCATGGCGAATCTGTGTATAAAACAAGCGTGACCCGAATGTTGTCACGCCGACTCGGTCGCCCTCGCCGAACTTTTCATTTTCTCCCCACTTTTGCTCTCATTTCGTACCCTTGGTACGGTTAATGGTTATTCAATAAGGATATGCAAATCCGCCAAGTGTACACGCGAGTAAATCACAGTTTATTTCTAAACAAATTGAAAAAAAAAAAAAAAATACAATGAATGGACCAATAATTTCCCATACATATTCCCATAATAAATGTCCAGGAGATTTCTTTTTCTCTTAGAAAAAAATTTTCAGTTGCATTTCAACGTATTTTAATCATTTTTACCCGTTGATTTACATCTCTTTGGACTTTTTATTGAAGCATCTGTACGAGATGGATTCCCGACTTGCCGAATGACTTACCAAACTCATCGTGTCGATCGCCGCGCGGCGAACGAAACTCCGGAGCAGCCACTTAGTCACGAGATTAGCTCGTCCTGAAATTCCCCGTGTCACCGTTCCCCCCCCTTCCTCCTCCCCTTTTCCCTCCCCCCGGGGACCCGTTTGATCGGGCGACGGTTCGAAAAGAGAAAATGACAGAAACACAAGCGAATAAGTAAAACGAGAGAACCGAGAAGAGAGAAGCCGGTCGGCTCCAAGGCAGGAGCACAATGTTCGTCAAGCGGACAATGGGATCGGTCCCTTCTCCCCGGCCCGATGGACCGGTGGAGACCCCGGGCCGTGCATATATCGATACTAATCGATATGCGCGCACAGCGGATCGCTCGCTCGCGTGCATGTATATTCGACGCGGGACTCGATTAGTCTCCGCATTGTGGCCGCCATCAATGTCTACGAGCGAGAATGGTGGGCTTGTGAATGTGCATATATACGTGTGTATATATATATATATATATATATATATATATATATATGCATATATGGGCATGTCGTATAAACTGCGTACACACGATGCGAGAGATCCGAGGAAACCTGCGGAGGAACGAACGTGTGTCATTGTTAGCCACCTGAGACCCTAAGTGATTCCTGACACGTTGTCCGTGAAAATGCTTCCAAAAGAGAATGGTGAGAAAGAGGGAAAGAGAAAGAGAGAAAGAGAGAGACTCTTCTCGCATCCATTTGAGCCGTGCGATCGATCGCTATTAACGGTTCGGTTCGGCTTTTTGTTTCGAGAGGAATCACTGTCGGAACGATAAGCGAGATGGCGATGATCCTCGTATGGATCATCCACTCTTTTCTCATCGTTGATCTCCCGCATCTTTAAACCGCGCATCCGTTCGCGTCGGTCGCGCTTTCGATATGCGAGCAAGCGTAGGTCAATAAATAGATATTAATTAAAATGGCAAAATATCTTATTAAATATATTGCGGTGATAATGACTTTCTACAAAATTGTGAAAAATGAGAATTTTTATCAGAAATATTTGATTCGTAAATTGTTAACAATCGAATCGAAATAAAATAGCGTGACGGCGTCTGTCACTGGAACTGTCACGTGTCGGTGTTTACTGTGATTTTAGCGGTCGACGTTGGTCGATAGATACCTGTCGTCTTTAGCGAATGCGGCGCGAGACGAAAAGAGAACGAAGAAAAAAAGGGACTCCACGCACGGACGGATTCCGTTGGGAATTGGAAATCCTCGGAGAAGAATGATGCGTCAAAATATGTCGAAAAAATGTCAAAACGCTCGTCGAGCTGGAGAGGAGGGTGGGACCGTGGATCGAATCGCAGACGATCCCTCTCGAAAATGCGGGCCAGTCGTCTTTGTTGGCGACTGAGATTTCTCGGAAAACGTCGTAAGTGCGTTCATCGGGACGAGGATTTTTATTCTCCCATTTATTTGCACGTGCTTCTCAAAATATGGAGAAAATCACATTTTCGCGGATTAATATCGTCGGGTTGAATCGATAGTAAACATTGTTTTTGTTATGTATACATATATGGAAAGAGAGAGTCTCTCTTGTCGACTCAATGTTTTTGATAAACATTGTTTTTTTCGTTGTAATGAACATCGAGCTTGTCGATCAGAGGTGAGTCAGTAATGTGACAGTCGCGCGCGGACTACCAGTAATAGAATTCCGTGACTTAGAGCACGACGTACAACCACACGATCGCTACTGACGCAGCAGCGCCGTATTACAGGTACATCAGATATCAAATCCGTAGATTTGTGCTCTTGACGGCATCAATTTCTCCTCTGACACGTACTTTGTGGGATATTGGAAAATGTGTCTTCTCTCTCGCGCGTGAGATCGGAGGGATCTACGGAGAGGTCTCGATTCTCGACGCGACGACTCGACGACGACTGCGAAAATTTCTATTCGCGGAGGCAATCGAAATGTCCGCGGGAGAATGAAAATAAAAGTCGATCCAATCGACACCTACGGCGCGTCGCGTCGCGTCGCGTCGCGTCGTGTCGTGTCGCGTCGTGACAACACGTCCGCTCTCTCGTCCTCCTCGGAACGCTTTTATCCCGAACACCGACGTCGAGATCCTTTCGCCGACGTAGATGAACTTGTGTAGACGCCAAGTACCCGAAAATGAAACTGTCACTCCGCTCTCGCGGTTATCTTCTTCCTGATTTGAAACCGCGAGAGAAGGCTCCGCTGATCTCTCCCCTTTCGCTAGCTTCTCGGATTTATTTTCCTATATTTTCGCAAGCCGTTGTCAAATAATGTTTTATGATAAATCGTCGACAGATCCGTCTGCAGATTATTCGATTACCGTGAATTAATTTTATATAGATACAACGCAATTTGTGTTTTTTATTTATATATGTCTGTTTTCTTCTCTCAACACAGTTTACGCTAATCAGTGTTTTTTTTTTTTTAATCATATATTAATTTGAATGTTTTTTTATTTACATATTTTATCTATTTAGCTATAAAGATTGCATCAGCGTAGAACACAAATAGTTTCGTAGGAAAACTTTCGACGTGGACACCCTGTAGATAGCAAAATAGCCGTTCCACATTATATAGGGTGGTTCCGTATGCAAATAAGGCTTCTCTTTCCGTTCGTTCGTCGAGCTCCACCCCCGTCCTCGGGCGTCCATTGTATCGCGGCTCGGTTGCGCGCACACACAAACACCCGTGTTCGGATATCGAAGCACCACACGATATGTGTAGCGGATCCGCTACAAGTATATTAATAATAATATACGCGGTGGCTCTATCTTTCTCTCTTTCTCTCTCCCTCTCTCAAAGATTCGATATAATTATAGTCCGCACGCGAGTAGATAGCATCGACGAAGATTACGCTACTCGGCTACTCTCGGTGCGGGACAAACTGTTGTAGTGCGCCTTTATACTTATCGAGCCGTGAGCATTAGAGAACATTCACTTTACGGTTCAAGAAAACGGGAATGCGCGTCTCAAACGCGCCGACAAGTAAATTTTACGGTGCTAATAACAATTTTTTATCTGTTCCTATTTAAAAATATATATATTTAAATATGTTATAATAAAAGAAATTACAAGACTAATATTTGATTTGGAAGAAAAATAATTTTAATGCAAAATGGTGGTTCTCATATATACCATAAACAAAAAAAAAAAAAAAAAATCGAGATTTTCAATATCGTATCCGCTTACGTTCTCTAATGACTTGACTGTTAACGCGATTAGATGTCATTAGATGTCGTCAGGGAAAAAAAATCGCGATCAACACGGGCATTAAGATTATTTTCCGCGAACGATGTCATTCTTCTTCGTGTTCGACACCCTCCCTTTATGGGAGGAGGGTGCGAAATCTCGGTAAGATCTGCAACGAGGAGGAAAGTTTATCGTCCGACCGCCGAGCTACTTTTCGTCCCGATACAATATTTACGAGGCGATGCATCATGACCAACAATGGCTCATAACACCCTCGTCGAAGAAAAATCACCCCGATACCTTCCAGCGTACAGCATATATATATATATATATATGTGTGTGTGTGTGTGTGTACGCGCGCCATTCCTGAAAAGAGGGTAAATGTGTCCCTCGCACACAACACACACACACATACATATATGCGCGTGTGCATACGTGTGCGCGTATTACCCGAGGGCTATATCGTATCGGAGTCCAACAGATAACTCTTATCTCGGCGAAGCAGTATTCTTACCGACTTCTAGCGGGGGAGGAATGCGATGCTCAGGGCCGTGCGTATTCCTCTAGGGATTTCGCTCAACTTTGTCCTTCGTATGTACATATACTTGTTTAGTGCAAGAATGCGGATCTATAATACGCGATAAAATTCGAGACAAAATTTTGTTTATAATTTTATGTATGATTATAAATAAAATTCCCTTTTGAATTTTTGTCGCGCATTATAAATCAAATTTCAAAGCGAGTTTCATTCAAAATGACCTTGCAAAATTTTATTTTATTTTATTTTATACAGTTTTATATATATCATTATATAAAACTCTATATATAATAAAATATATGTATTAATATAAAATAAGATTAAAATAAAACAGAAAAGATTGATTAATATCATTAAATACCACATGTTAGAGAGGGAAAAAAAATCGCGCAATTATTTAAATACACGTTCGCTTTAAGAATAATTCTAACAATACGGTACTGCGTGATGGCGATCCGAGGCAGTGCGGAGAGGTTGAACGGCGCTCGTATAAATAACCGGTGGCGTTTGGTGTGACTAAAAGTAGGGGTTGCTCGCCCGACAACGCGGACGGAGGGAAGGGATGATGCTCGCTCGCGACGAGGGGTTATACGCGTGTCTCTTTTCTCTCCCCCAAGGGGTGAGGGCTAAATCGACTAAACATATACCGCTTCCGCTTCGTTTAACCGCCGAATATGTTTTAGATTTACTTGGACCTTTTAGGCACCGCGTAACTCGATAAGTCCGCCAATTAGGTACGCCGCTCAGACTTGGACAGCCGGCTGCTTTTCTCGCGGCTCGCTTTAATCGAAAATTATTTTATCTGATATGTGAAATGATATCTGAAATCTGAAATGATACGGACATTCGAAACGCCGGTGAAAAAAAAAATGCAGTGAAAAGTATTGCATGCATCATTCAAAAATTATTTCACTATCGTTATAATTATTATTGCAATATATATTTTTTATTATATTTTTAATTTTATATATATTTATTTATTCCTCTCCCGCTTCTCGACGCTTCCCTTTTCTTTTTATTTACTTCATTTAAGACGTCATTCGTACTAATAATTAAGAAAATTATATATATATATATATATATATATATAATTAACGAAAGAGAAATATGAGCAATATTTATTTAGTATAAAAAATAAAATTTTGCAATTGCAAAATTTTCTTTGATATATTTTACATCTATTTTACGTTTTAATTATTAGTACGAATGACGTCTCAAATGAAGTAAATAAAGAGAAAAGGGAAGCGTCGAGAAGGGGGAGAGGAATTTCGAGGAACCGCCAAAGGTGGACGCCCAGCACTTTATTCGATAAACGCCCATTCACGGAATCTGAATGCATTAACCGTGCGACCTTCGTAACCGCGATAGCCGCAGAGAAAGAAGAAGCAGATGATGATGATGATGATGATGATGACGCGGCATAGTTACTCGATCGTTCCCTGTTATTAGACTGGCAGTATTGTCTCGACGTCGCTCCGTGATCGACCGGGGTTTACCGTTACATCATATTAGTCCATTCTCGAGGACTCCCGGATTTGTAAAGGCTACTGGAAACTGCTTCTCCATAAAGTGATCAGGATGGAGGTAATTAATTCCTCGCGTTCCTCCACAGCTGATCACGAACAAAATTTTTTTCTTTGTAACGAAATAATTTTAACTCTCAATTATCGTCTGATTTTTCGATTGATTAAGAAATTTAAATTAAATTCAAACGAGATAAGATATCCACATTTATGAAAAAAAAAAAAAAAAAAAAAAAGATTTAGATAAAAGCGCAAGTAGCAAAAATAGGGGTACGCTTTTACGCGGATTTAAATTAGAGAATATTTATTTACAGACGCGCGGTCTACGCGACAATAGTTGATTTCCATCTGCAATATAATTTACCTGGGAATGCAGTTGCCGGTAAACTGCCCGCAATCAAGCGGTCGTAAAAAGCAACGGAGACTACTGCCCCTTTTTTAGGTTGACGATCTTAACCGGGAGTAATCGCGGTGTACGTTCTCTCGCACCATCGAGATCAGACAAGCCGGATTAGCTTGCGGTAGCAGGTTGCCCTACTCGGTTAGTTAATAGTCCCCGGTAAACTATCGTCGAACAATACGAAGGGGGAGGGGGATGGTCCATCCCCCCCCTCCCTTCCTCCATTAGGAAGCCCCTTAACGAGGGTTACGTGGCCAGAACGTAATGCGGATACCCCGCGGCGATTCTGTCGTTACAATCCACCGTGTAATTCGCGCTGCGCATCTGTCAGTCTCGCACGTCCCGATAGATTCGTTTTCGTTGCTGTTTTCTAAATATATATTCCTGCGGGACTGTTTGCGGACACTAAAGTGGAGAGAGAAAGAAAGATGGAGAGTCGCTTAGATTGATGTTCCGGCATATGGTCACTTCTGCTTGAAACAATGCTTCCTCGCGTCTCGCGATATTTACTAAACGGATGAAAATTTTTTATAATCGAAATTTATTTTAATTAGAAATATTTAAATTCAAAGAAATCTCGCAACGCACAATTCTTATATTCAGATATTGTCGAAATGTGATCTTTCGCTTGATAATATTTCGAAGGAATGGAAAAGCACGCACATATATAAAATATTTTTTCATGAACAGCCAACGCAATGTATAAAAATATTAATTGAAAATTGCATGTTATGTTCGTGGGAGTCGTTATACTTAGCGTTATAGAAAGACGCGTGTTTCGTTTACAGAGATTCTAAGGACGGCGGCGAGCGTCCGCGACATTACGTTGAGTGCCTGAAGCCTCGGCTTCCCTACGTTCCCTCCGATGAATGAATGGAATTAGTGAGGAGGCTAGCTGAATAATATCAGCTCTATCTGCGGGGGCTAGAGACCGGGAGCTGAAACGTATCAGTGCGGCGTATCTGCATAGACGCAGGGGACGGGCACGTCGTACAAGACCAACCCTCCTCTCTCTCTCTCTCTCTCTCTCTCTCTCGCCACTTCTCCATCTAAACTCTTCCTTCCTCCTCTCTGCTGCCCCTTCCGGCATCATTTGATCTTCCAAATAAGGACGAGTTGGCGCGAAGCACGTAAGTACTTCCGTCAAAATTTCAGATCTAAAATATATTTTTATTTCCAATAACGTGATTATCGGTTCTTTGAAAAATCGGGGTTATCGTAGAAATTTTCGAATTTTCTCTTCCATCTGTGAAAATGAGGAAGAAAATGCGACAAGATCATACTCTCGAGTATGATAAATTAAAAAGATAGCGCGAAAAAGATCATCAGGAAAGACATGCAAGACAGTTTGTTCCTATACACTCTATAGAATTCTTGACGAGAAAAAAAAAGTGAGACAACCAGCTAATAAATTTCAGCTTTCCTCTCTCTCTCTCTTTTTTTTTTATCACGTCCTCGTAACCTCGTTAACGTTCTCATTCGCCGAGATTGTCGCTCGCTGACATCTGAGAAATATAATTTCTCGGAACTGCTCGATATACGCTCACATCCCGAGATCATACGCATCAGATTATTTCCTCTCTCGTAATCGTAACAATATTTAAATCTCGTCCGGTGCTACCGTGCTCTCTCCGCTGATATTAGAAATGCAGATACGCGCGACGAAATCCGAAATATCACCGGCTCGCCGGCAGTAATCTCGCGGACAAGGGAGCAATCAGAGAAGACATCCTGTTATCCCCCGGGGAACACCCATACTTAACTCCGGGACCTTTCTCGAACCGGATCCGTCGTCAATTCTACGATCCCCGAAACGCTCGTCTTATTTGACTACCGTGTAAGCCACACCCTTTTCTCTCGCGTCAAGGAAAATTCTCGATGGGATTGTGTCGGTAATTTATAATATTTTTCAAATCCATACTCGAAATATTAGATCTTATAATATGGTTTTATAGAAAAACTGACGCGATGAATCATCAGGTTTCTATTTAGAGAGATTTACTTATTGCTTTTCTCTAAAAGTATCTATCTACATCCGATATTCTCAAGACTCTGATTTTTGTATTTAAAAAAAAATTACATTTCTCTCTCTCTCTCTCTTTTTCTCTTGAGAAACTGAGAAAACGTGAGACGTATTGTTAAAAGAATCGAGAAGCGATACAAGAATTTACGATACAAGTGAGTACATTGCTCATCTCGATAACATCAACGATCTTCGATTCTAATTATCTCGGATACCAATACGATTTCCGTCGTGTCTCTTCGTGTCTTTATGAATGGGCTTCGTCGGAGCTGTGCGATTGCGATCCCTATTAAAAAATTCCGTTCCCAAAAATCGGACAGGTCATGCGTGTTCGCATCCACGAGGTTCGGACCTCGGTGTGACGAGGGTTCGGTCGCGACGGTACCGCTCGTTTGTCACTGACACCGACGTTCTACGGCGACATCGGTGAACAATCCCTATGATTCTAACGAATGACTTAACTAACTCAACGCGACTTAGCGATAGGTCAATCGTTTAAAAAATCCATAATTGGGTTTATAGTAAAAAAAAAAAAAACATATTATTTGAAAATATTTATCGAAATATGTGTGACAATATCAAAGGCATCAATTATATTTGACATTACGAGATTTTACAGACATTTTATAGAATTATGGAATCGCTTCTAGTATTATATAAAATTGACAAGTGTCATTTACAGAAAATTTTCTGTGAAATTATAATATATTTCTTTCTCTCTCTTTCTCTACAAGCAGATATAGATGTTAGAATAAAATATAAGAGAGTGACTTGTGCGTGACTCCAAATAAAACTGTGTCTCAGCCAGGTGGCGAGATTGATATCCCGTTGCTCGTTGGTCCTAGACCCCCCAGGACGTCATAGGACCTCCTACAGTCGTCTATCGCGCTACCAATGAGAGTCCCCCAGGATATAGGTTCATATCTCGGAACGATAATGTATTAGTTACATCCTGGAATCGTATGGCAAAGCGTCACGAAGATTATTCGTTTTCGTTTGTAAAGATGTTTAAGCCATTTCCTTTTCGGTTTAATCATCTCTTGGAATTTGCTGGAACATTGTCAGACCGAGCATCTTGAAATTTCTTTCCATAATCGATGGTTTGGAAACGGGCAAAACACACGCTGAGTCTTTTATAATTATTCAATTGATTTGAAAGACACAGATATTTAATAAATATTTCTAATATGAGAGTGATATGTAATTCTGTTGGAAATCATCGTCTTATAAACTTATATTACAGACTTGCATAAATTGACAAACAAATTTTTTTTTTTTTTTATATTATTGGAATATATACATTCGAGAATTCGGTCATCGGGATCGCGGTGGGACACAAGCTGCGCTCCTACGTAATTTATCACGCGCAAACGTCTCGAATGTGACTACGATCGGACGACCACAATAGACCTCCCTTCGGAGACGCACAAGCGATTGTGACATTCGACGGTACCAACAAGCGCAAACAAATTTCTCGAGGCCCCGTAGGGGGAAAGACAGCATTATGCGAAGACGTACGAAATATTCTCGTGAAAACCGCACGTCGTCGCGAGTCCTTCTCTTCTCGACGAGATGCTCGAAGCACAATGCTCGCCAAATTACGGCTGTTCCAGTCAAAATACGTTTTCTACGAGCTCTTCTTCTCTCTTCCCCCTCTCTCTCCCTCTCTCTCTCTCTCTTATACACACACTCTCTTATACGCGCACTGTCACCCTCTCGGCTTCCATCTCGTTTTTGCTCGAGGCTCGTTCTACGTTTTGGTAATCGCGATCGGCCATCTACGATCACCGTGTGCATCGGGTGACCGCAAACTGCAGCTGTATTTTCGGTTATCGCCGATCGCCGATCTGCGGATTTTCGCTTTTTACGAGAGGCAGGAGATGGAGCGAGAAAAAGAGAGAGAAAGCATCGGACGTCTCGCTTTCCTCGTCTCACCCGCTATCATTTCGCTTTTTACCACTAACTACAACGTTATTCGGCGCCCTTTTGTGCCTCTCCGTGGGGTTCGCGTTTTCGTCTGTCAAACGCGTGTCACGTTTCCAGAACGCGTGCTTTACGCCTGCATCCTGAGACAGAGCTCGCCTCGTTCGTAAACAAATTACTTGCAATTTTGTTTGACATAACTTAATCCGATAATATCGAGATGTCATTTGTTTGTGTTCTTTGTTTCTATTCTCTCTTTTCTCTGCTTTCATAACACAAATATACGCACTTCATTTTTTATACAGGGAATAAAAATTTGATCGCAATTAAAACAGACGGGTCCAAAATCTCTTTCAGTTTGTCTAAGAGAAAAAAGATGCAGAAGCTGGCTCCTCGCATTATTTCTTTCTCGCGTAACGGACGCGTAAGCTCCGGTTCTCCGGATCCTGCATCCTTTTTTTTCTCCGCTACGCGGGAAAAATGTGCCGTTAAAAATTCCCCGCAAACGATAGAGAGAGGAGAATCATATGAGGGCGCGAGGGCGAGCGTTAAGCAGCTGTCGCCCATTCGGCGCCATTGTCACGCGATGTTTGAGTGTTCCCGAACAGTGGAGAACGGGCCCCCGGTATTGTCCGGACTTCTGGAGATCCTCGCGATTACTGCGCTAGCGCGCGATACCATCTCATCTGCATTAGGGCGTCCGCCTCTCTCGTTCTTTCTGCGCCTATACATAAATACGCGTACCCCTACGTGTGCCCGTGGAGAAATGTATTCCCCTCTCCTCCCCTTCCCACGCCTCTTCCTCTCTTGTCAACCCCCGTGAGAGAGGGAGAGCGCGCGAGGAAGGAATCTTCCGGTCAAACATCGTCCGGAGCGAATTTGCATGTCGAGATTGCGCCAACGGCCCACACGGTCGTCTATATAAACCGTCACACCTCGAGATATCCTTATTAAGCTACGCCGTACCATGTGGAAAATTTGCCGACGAGACTCGTCGCCGCAAAATAGGATGCATGTCGTCGCCGTTGCGCCCGAATCGCTACGGACCGATGTCGTTTGATGCGATCTCGTTGCTTGTCGACGAGATTGCGCTCCCTTTCTCTCTCGTGTCGTGTTTGCGATCTTTGTCGAATGTGTCATAAGATTGACTTTAGAGAAAGAGAGATGGATTCGAGAAAAAAAGTCTTCTCGATCTCTCTCCACGCACTCTGGAAAATAGATTATGACATTATTAAAGTAACACGGAAGGTGCTCCAGAAAGTCATGTTTATAAAGTAGTAGTATGTCTTTAAGAATTGACAAAAAAACCTGTATATGCGTGCGCCCTTAAATATATACACGATGTCTCAGGAATTTTCATATACATTCCTGAGTTTTTCGAAATTGATGGACTTTTCATCTCAATTTTCAATCTAACATCGATTTTGATATTTTAATTACATTCAGATCATTTTTTTGGGGAACTATTTATTCTATATCGCGAATATATGTATTCCATAGTGTTATCTCGCTTCATTATCTCGCGCATTAAAGAGGATAGATTATAAAAGAATGTTATTAAAAAATTAAAAACGGTCCTTGTGTGGTGAAACACTCGCGGGAACCGAATGTATCTCTCGCCGCGTAACTGGCGCGAATCAGATAAACTCTCCGCTAAACTATCGCCGAACGTTTCCCCTCAAAAAAATATATATTTTTTTTTTTGAGGGGGGAAAATATATATATATATATTTTTTTTTTTTTTTTTTTTTTTTTTTCTACTACGATCTCACAATCACCGCGCGATCTCGAATTAACACGGGCCGTATAAATCAGCATTATTTCTCGCAGAGAAAACATTTCGATACACCGACCGGAAAAAAAGGGAGCCGATCGCGAGATTAATCCAGTGTTTGCCCGCTCGACGACAATCGAGTTTTTATAAGCGACTGCATAATGCCGATAGCTTATCGTACTCGCATCTCTCTACCTACGTGTATTATATTTATAAACTGCCACGTGGTAAAAAGGAGACATTATTTTCATAAAATGTATCGCGTTCTCATTGTGTCAATTTTTCCCTCTCCGTCTCTCCCTTTTGTATTCTCTCACTCATATATTTATTTGTAAAGCGAAATCAAGCCATTAAACGATGTAATTTTTTTTTTTAATTCAAATCAAAACTTTACTCTTATTTTCAATCTCAATTTTCTCATATTTACAGATTTTTTAAGATATTTTAATAGAAATTTGTATTGAAATTGTGCTCTTAGTCTTTATATTTCAAATAAACAGTTTCTCATTTAGAAGTTCAAAAGAAGAGCAAATATAAAATAGTTAAAAAAAAAAAAAAAATTATGTAACCGCTTAAAACATCAAAGTAGGTTGAAGATGGAGATCGAAAAAAGGCTTCCAACTTAGAATAGATTGAAATCGTTTAATCTCATCGGTCGCTGAACAACGCCTCAATAATCTATTTACAATTTTGGGAACATTTGATTCCTCCGTGATTCCTTGTGGGACCCACAACGACGACGATCGCGAAAGAGGAGAGTTAAGCGCGACGATTAATTGCGACATAGCAAGACGCGATAATTCATCGACGTCCTGTCAGCGATCCTTTCCGCCTCGGTCAACGTCAATTGCGCGTCAAGGAGCCGGGCCGACGCATCTGCTCTCCTCTCCCCGCGGGAGCCCTTTTTCGGATTTCTTAGGACACGACCTCGTTATACACGCATCGTCGAGCACGCGCGTGCAGAAGGATCGCTCTCTCCTTCATACCGCAAGAAACTAACGTTCTCGGAACACCCGATGCAACGCTTTTATTATCATCGAGGCGTTCGGCATGTATGCGAATGCCACCATGAAGCGAATAAAAAGAAATTTTGAACAAAGCTCTCCTTTATAAATATATTTAGCGCGTTGATTAAATGAGTTTCTTTTTATGACACGTATTGTAATTTATTTGCGATGTAGCGATTGAAAGAGAGATTATTTAGAAAAATATTTATGAAAAATGTTTATATAAAAGTAAGGATAATATAAATGAGATTTTAATTTTAGAGAAAATTTCTACATCGATAAATACACACATATTAATTTTCGAGCGAGTAAGACTTGTGTGAAAGAGAAACAATTAGAAATAAAATTATAAAAAATGGTGTTCTTTTCGTAAATCGATAATAATCCTGATAATTATATATAATTATATGTAAAGGAAAAATTTTGAAAAAGGCGAAATTTCTACGAAAATTAATTAGCAAATAAACTTATCGTTAAATAATTTTTTATATCGTTAAGCACATTTTATCAACGCGTTCGTTAATACGATAAATCCAGACCGAGGCCAGTGTTGACGAATGAAAATTGCTAGACGCGATTTTCCACAGTTTTCACGGCCGAGAAAGGCCAACGCGACGAATGAAATTTCATAGGAATTTAGCTCGCGCCGACTCTTTCGATACGTTTCGCCGCATTATCGCTTTTTGCATGCATACGTGCATGCAGGTGCATTGATTCACTCTTCGATGGTGTAGCGGCGATTCGCACACGCGTGTCGAATACGGAGGAGGAGAGGTGATTTCGAAATCGATTAGCGATTCGTCATCGCGAGTTCGCGCTACCCATTTAATCGGTCACACACCGTCGATCCAATCCGACTGCCGGTAGATTCGCGGACAGTCCGGTTGTCGCTCGACGTCTTCGATGAATCTCGATCGCCAATCGCAAGACATACGAGAAAAACACAAAAATCGCTTCATTGAGGGATACGTATCCCTCATATTTATTACACGGTAAGGCTCTTTAATAGCGTATACGATAATGTATATATTTTGTATATATTCATTTACAGAGTGTACGAATTCGATTAATTAATTTGGCAGTATTAAAAATAAAATCTTTCTACAGTGTATATTTTTCATATTTGACACATCACTCAATAAGTCTCCGGTCTAACTAAGAAAAACAATTTTTTTTTTAGAAATCACGTGGGTCTGTCAACAATGTTGTCGTATATGTGTCAGACCGGGGACTTATTGAGTGATGTGTTATATGACGTATATGTACTTACATAGATTTTATTTTAATTATTGTTTCTCTTTATATCCTTTATATGTAATTTAATCCAATTATTACTTACATACTTTTTAATAGCAAATATTTTGGAAAGTGACTGGTATAAGATTCATATATTTTTGCGAGATTGCGGCTCGTAACAATTGGCGGATCTTAGACTAAATCCAATATATATAAATAATGTGCCTTGAACTCGGTGTGAATATTAATTTCTTATCGTGTATTTTTATTTCGTGTTAGCATGGCAAACACCAATGTTCGCATCGTGATAAAAGGCAGGCGTAAAGATTTAAGACAATACCATCGTAACTGCAAATGTATTTTTAGATTTGTATTAGTATACAATCAATGATAAGGGATTATAAATAGCATAACATTTTTCCTTGAGACATATAGAGAAAAATGCTTTTTTTTTTTTTTTTTTTGACTAAATGAATAATAAAAATTTCAGACAGCTTTAGAGAGAGATCGCAACTGGACTGTAACTTGATATTTTTTTTATAGATGGCAAAGGTGAGGAATGCATTTTTGGATTATATGGATTGTATTCTGGAAAGGGAAAAGGTCACGTCGCTCAAACGTCGATATAATACTCCAAATCTCCGAATCCCGTTTCGAATAAACTGGATCGTGATACTGACCGTAACGGCATCGATATTATTCTGTCAATTCGCGGAATCTGTCGCTAACCGGCAAGCATCGGTAAGTGTAAATAAGATATTTGCAATAACTTTCTTCAAAGTTTTCTTCTCCTCAAACGTTACATTTTGTTGTTTTTTTATATATAATCAATACAAATATTAGCAGAAAAGCCAGTAAAATTAATTTTATAATCAATACATTAATTTAGTTGAAATATTCTTCTAGTGAATTGGACTGTTAATAATAATCCATAATAATTTTACAAATATTTGATTTATTTTTTTTTTTTTATATAAAGTAGTCTCAATATTAAATAGTCTCAGTAATAAATTTATTTCTTTTTGTATTTATTCTATTGCTTGATATTATAGAGTTCATATGAAGGAAAGGATTACAATCAACAATGCTTAAACCAACATAGTAGCTTGCGAAGATCGATGACATCAGCCAATCTTACCTTACAAAGCATTGTCGATGATCCAGTTATCGCATCTCAGGACATTTTATCTCGTTTGGAGGCTGCTGCAATTTTACGAGATAATCTGGTAACGGCGTTGGGCCGTATGCTTCTGCTCTGTCTGGACGATGATGCGAGAGTACCTTTCGAGCTTATCCACGACGCCATACGAAGTCGTCGAGTCGCCGTCTACGAGCTGTTGCCTGTTCTTCCGGCGCTGAGGAATAAGCTGCCGAAGCAGCAGCTGTACAATCTCCTGCAAATGCTGGAGAGAGTCGACAATCGCTTTGTCTCCGAATATACGTCGCTCTGTATAAACATTTTTAACGACATCAGTGCAGTCATAGATCAAGCACCGCTCACCAACATGTTGTGGAACATAGACCCGGAGACGATAAGGAGGTCGATCTCGCTCGATAAGCATAGCCTTTTATCTCTGACAAAGGATGTTGACTCTTTGTTGCGAGTGGCTCGCAACGATGTTAGAACGTTGAATCTGCGTGTCGTGGCCGCGATATTAATAAATTATCCGGCGTTTGATTTAACAGATCCGGAGATCCACGATGCGGTCAATTTCGTCGCAGAACGAATGAGGGAGCGTTCGCGCGCCGAGGATCCTCTATTGTGGAACATAGAACTGAGTCTGGAGAATACGATGGATTTTCTGAGGACCGTCCTCGAACGCCTGGAGGTGGACGAGTTGTCATCCAAGGCAACCCAAGAAGCGATCTCGCTACTGCTTCAGAATCTCGGCGTGGAGCCTTATCCGCTCGCTCCTACGTGGAAGGACAATTCGAAGATACTTTCGACGATAACGAACAATTATTATCCGATTAACGTTACTGCCGTAGCGAAATATCTCGCAAATCACCTTGATGACTCGCATTTTCGAGATCTCGATATTGGCTTCTACGAAACCGGCGATCAAGCTCTACTGCAAACGTTATCGCGTCTTCGTAAAAAGTCGAATCTGCAACATTTTAGAAAACCTTTGTCTTTGTTGATGTCCTTTGTTTCGCAAAAACTGGCATACGACAGCAATTATGCTTATACGGCTCCAATTAGTCAATATGAGGTAAACAATTATCTAGACATTTTTGACACACCATGTTTGCAGCAGAACGTGAGCGACGCGATGAAAACATTCCGTTCTCATCTGTCCGACAATCTGCCGTGGACTTATGCCTTTAGAGATAAACGGGCCAGTGATGATCCCAGGGAATTGACATTGCTCGCGCTGACTCATTTGAGGAGCATCCCAATCAGTAAGCCGCAAGCGATCGCCATCGATAACTTTGTCTACAAAAGTCGCGCTGGGGGTCTGACTGGTAAACGGAGTCCGCTCTACGATTCTGGTGTCATCTTTCAAAGACACGATTCTACGGATGTGGAGGTCGATTTGTTTTCTCTGCTGATGCGCATACCAAACGCCTTCAAGAGCGAGAAATTCACTCCCATGCTGAATTTCCTGTCCAAGCCGAATATCCTCGATATTCTCGGTTATGAATTCAACAAGTTTGAATATGAAACTCCCAGAAGCCTGCTGTTAGGACTGCTGAAGAGAGCTTTGTCGCTCGCTTCCGTGAAATCCGACGAGCCTTTATTTAAGGCCCTCCAAAACGCTTGCAACTACCTCGAGGAGCCGCTACTGATCAATCTATATACCTCGGATGAGTTACAACTTCTTCTAGAGGAACTACCGGGTATTGAAAATGATCCGCGATATTTGCCGCTCAAATTATTCTTTAAAAAGAAGAGAATATTTACGTTTCTATCGCAAAACTTCAGTCTAGCTGGTGTGCACACGCCAAAGGACAGGCTCTTGTTAATATTACGAACATTAGGCTTAAAAATTGAGGAAGCGAACGCAAATTTCTTTGAAGCGCTGAGCTTTGCCCTTAACAACATCGACGGACCGCCGCTGAAGATCAAAACTTTCGATCGAATTGACTTCATCTACTTGATTCAACAACTGTTCAATGATAAGTCGCTGCAGAACGAAATCTTGAAATCATCCGTGTATATGAACGTGAATGACTGGAACATCTCCATCAGCGGTACGCCTGAAAACGTTCTCGCTAGAGTTCTGAGCTATCCTGTTAAATATATCGCATCGGATGGGCATCTGGCCAGTCTTGTAAAACAGGCGATGAGCATTCTAGAAGAGAAAGATCAGATTGATTTCGAGATTCTGAAAAAGCGGACATTAGAAGCTATGTTGGAATATCTACCGAACAACACGTACGTGAAGCCCGTGATTCTATTGCTGAAGAAAGCGAATCTGATGACGCTTGTACCAAAATTAAATATCTCGATACTGGAAAAGGCCAGTCCACGCGACGCATTAATTATGCTGCTCAGATATTTTACCGAGTCTAACGTAATACGCACGGAGAAGCTGTTACTGAGACGCGTCCGAGCGGCGTTGAGTTCTTTGGACGGCAACAAACGTCCTCCTCAGACGCCGATTTACGCTTATTTGATCCAATCGTTGCAGGATCCGAGCAACATTGTTTACAAGCCGCTTTTACAAGAAGTAAACGAGTTACGAAACGTGACAGTTTTGTCCGACGAACGACAAGTTTGGCTGCAAAGTTATCTCAAAGAGATTATCGCTAAAAATAAAACGAGGAAACTGACGGAAGCTGCGTTGATGGCGTTGAAAGAAATCGGATACGATGAATATATGGATGAGGAGACGCGTGCTAATAAAGCGCGGATCAATGAAGCTTTGTCGTTTCTGCCCATCGATTCTTTCGCTAAACCACTACGAAAACTACTTACGTCACAATGGGCGTATAGTGTCCTGCCGGCGGAAATTATACACTCAAGTTCGCTAGAGAAGGAGGAATTGCTGATAGCGATTTTATATCATGCGAAATGTCGGACTGATATTGCCGATAACCCTGCTTTGATGAAAATCATCTCTAACGTCGAGACAAAATTGAACGGATGGAAAACGAAAGTCGAGATGTTGAAGAGCGCCGTCGCCGCTGCGAAAGCGGCTATTTATGATTCCGTGAGAGATCTTCTGACTGCTTCGAGACTCAACAGGCTCAGGATCATCGTGCCTTTCAAAAAATCGACCAAGTTATCACTGCTGACATTATTGCATCATCTGCTAAAGCATTCAGTGATCCAAAACAACAATAAGATTTTCGAATTGTTGAGCGCCATTAGACAGGATGTACTCGATTTTGGAGTAGATGAAGACTTGTTGACTGTACTCGATGACGTGGGAATTGCTTACACCAGCGAGCTGGCTCCTGTTAGACTATTCCTGCATAATCAAGGACGATTCAATGATAAATTCGCTCGCATCGTCTTTCCGATTGCGAATCCTATAAAGCGATATCGCACTTTACTGGGCATCCTTTGGAAGCAAAATCAGATAAATAACGATACGCGATTGCACGATGCGCTCTTGATACTGAGAAATATCAAACCCGTCGTCAGAGAATCCGCACGTACGTTGATCTCGGATCTCGAGGACGTAGTAAACTCTATGCCGCATCAGGTCAAACCACAATTCAAATTAATCGAACAACTTTTCAACATCGATCTTTTGTCCCGTTTCACTCATGACAATGAAATTGTTGAATCGAAGAAGCCGCTGACTCTTTTGTTATCCAAAATGGCCAGCTTGCCAGAGGTCCGCCATAATCATACCGCAGCTCGTGAATTGACAAAATTGCGATCCGAAGTCGAGAAGTTCAATCGTTCAATCTTCACTGGTTATCAGCTCAGACCATTACTAGTGGAATTGAAACATGTTCAACAAATCAACATAGACTATCTTAATTCCATCATAGATTCTGAAGTATTGAATTATTTAAATCCAGAGGAATTTTCCGATATATCCGATGATAATGCCGAAATACTCAGCACTATTCTCGATTATCTGTTATATGAGGAAACGATATACGCCGATTACAACATGCGGAAGCATCTGCAGTCTTTGAAGCGTGCCCTGGCTTTGACGACAGGTCCTAGCAAGACGTCCTCAAAGAAACACCTGAACAAGAAGGACTGGGAGAAGATGCTGCTTTTGATACCACGCAATAGAGATTTTGCGCCCATCAAGATCCTCCTGCAGTCCGAAGAAATCTACAAATATATTCCCAAGGACACAAATTGGAAAATTTTTTCTACTCCAGTTAAGAAATTGCTTCATCTGCTGTCGCTGATCGAGAGCAGCGATATCGAGAACAAGAATGTCTACAAATCGGTGAACAAGTTGCGTGAAAATCTCGAAAAACGTTTCAATTTTGTTACCGAACGAGACGTTAAAATCATGCATCATGTCTTGACAAGTCTCAAACTTAAATACGATCTGGCTCCGCTAAAGATTTTCTTAAATCATGATAATCTGATCAAATATCTGCCACCGGATTTTAAATACTCCAAATATGGCGCATCAATCAATGGTCTCGCTGCCGTCTTGGATATTTTTTTGCAGTCGTCTAGTTTAAAACAAAGAAAGATTCTCTATCAGACCATGATTTTTGTGAGAGAATCGATACGCGAGAGAGTTGGCTCGGCAAGACGATCGTCTCGCAGAATTTTTCACAAGCGGCCGTCCGCCGAAGATCTCGAATTCATCAGTTCTATCGCTCCGCCAAAGCTAAGCGAATTTCTCAAGCCTGAAAAACTACTAAATTTGTTGCCGCAGTCATTTAGCTTGGACAATCGGCCGACGTTCAAGATGAAAGCGTTGCATTTATTGCAACAACTATTGCAACTGAATATTACGGACGTTCATTCAGAATTGGAAAAACTTGTCCGCGAGGTGGAGACATATCCTGACGTTCCGAATATCCTGCAAGATGATCTAGCGCCTCTCCTGAACATACTTCCCATTGAAGGAATACCTCACATTGAGCTTATCAAGAAATATTTGAGACCTCTAATGTTGATCAAGTTGTTACCTGGAAATTTCATTATAAAGCAAACGAATGACGCTAAATCGGCTTTGCACAATGTTCTGTTGCTGCTGAGCAAGACTCTTGGATCCGCGAAGAACGACAAGCTAAAAATAGCTCTTGAAGCGCTCACAAGCGAATTAGCAAAGATTAACTCCAACGTGATACCGGAAATGGCATTAGTGAACAATGATGACATAAAATCTATCATAGAAGAAATTCCGTTTCAGCAGTATAAGCAGATCGAGCCGCTTAAGACTAAGATGACGGTCATGAACGTCGTCTCATCCTTGCCTATGAATTTTCAGTTAACCAATTATAATACGAAGAAACTGCGTGTATTGGCAGTTTTGAACGAATTATCTAAAAACAAGGAATTTAAACCCATTCTACATTCTGTCAATTTCGCCAAAAGAATCGTAAGCAAGATGCCAAACATACCTGTAGTGAATGACACGGAAATAGAAAGACTGATACTACCATTGCCATTGAACGCCTTTTACGTGAAGGATATCATAACAAATTGCAAGCTGGCTATATTGATGCCATATCTGCCCATTCATTTCAATCTTGCCAGCTTAGAATCACGAAAGATGAAAATCGCCAAGATCCTTCACTACTGCAAAGTGGCCAATCCCACGAATATGAGTATGAAGCAAGCTTTGACGAACGCGGAGACATCGTTGAAGTCCTTGCCCGATTTCGACGTCACGTCGGAGCATATAGAAGTTCTGTTACGGTCGATACCGTGCACTCGTTTTACTATGATAAAACCGCTTCTACGATTTCTGTCGATGACAAATATTGCGTCGCTTCTCCCATGGGATCTCGACGTCTATCGTACATCGCGAACCTTCAAGCTACGCATTCTCGATCTATTGGCTGCTCTACGAAACATCAAGAATCTGCAGAACGGCGAGATGTTTACCGCGCTTGATTACTTGGAGATCAATACAAAATCGTTGCCGGAACAAGTAAATATTCCTCAGGATCGTATAACGGTTCTCAACGACGCGGAGATCATGAAAATCGAGCCATGCGTAACCTTCCGAGATTTTGTATCGAAGACCGATAATCTGATCCAAATATTGCCGCCGAACTATCGCTTTCAGACCAATCCGGAGACCGTTCACAACGAATGGGCGTTAATTATTTATATGTCGTCATTGTTTCTGCGCGACATGAAGATGGACGGTGCTATGAAGAATGCCTTCAAAACCTGTGTGGATAATAGGCGCAGGTACGACAAGGAACTGCTTCACTCTCACATAATTAAAGGATTAACGACCAAGCCGTACGCGCAGTTTGCACCGCTAAGACTGCACACGCTAATTCACGCGAAAACTCTGACCGCGCCCATCGAAAACGTGTATCGAAGCGGTTTCCTCCAGGGAACAATATACACCATGATCCGCGTGATGTTGAGGGAATTTATCCGTAGACCGGAGCTGATCGGGAGCAAATCGATAATTTACGACATGGAAGTGTTTCTGCACGATTACGTGATGTTGCAGATTCAAGAAAATAAGACATATCACGAGGAACCGACACCGTACGATATCGATCTGGCCATTAACGAGATTCCGAGCGATCGCAAATACGATGATCTCAAAGTGCTCTTACGATGTCAGAAGATAGAGACACCAGTCATGCGGAAGAACTTGTCACTGGACGACACGCCGAAACAGTTGCTCATCGAATTGCTAAAAGCAGCCGAGAGCGGCGACATAGATGATAAGATACGAAAAAGTATCGAGATTCTCAAGCCGGACGTCGTGCATGGCATTCGTGAGGAGGAGGTGGAATATGTATTGAAACAGCTGCGCGATTACAGATATCACGCGAGGAAATTGCAAACTATAAGAAAGTACCTCTTGCAAGTTGGATTGCAGTCCGTCTTAATGAACGATACAAAAAGCGATTTTCATACGGCGTATCCCTCCTATAAACAGAGACTGCACATGTTGAACGAGCGTTTGCTGCAAGGTGTACCCGGTCAACCGAAAGATAACGAGTTTCAAACCGAGTTGAAGTACCTGAATCGTACTCTGCACAATGAGATTAAGATCGATCGCATAATGCCACGAACGATAGACGATATCAACATGGAGTCGCTATTCCTCGCGTTGCCGAAAACGAAAGACGAGAGACTCATCCGCGGCATCATCAAGTTCTTTTCGATTCCCGATCTGCTGCGTCGACTGAACCTACCTAAGGATCCGTTCGAATACATGACCAAGGGTCGACTCTTGGAGGTCATCATGGATCTGGGCCAGGAGCTGGAGAGCGTGCAACAGGATCCCGTACAGCAGGAAGCTCTCGAGTACTTCAGGGACAAGATAAGAACCACAGGAACCGGCACGCAGCCAATCGAGCTGAAGAAAGACGTGTTCGATTCCAACGTGGACGTGGATACGTATGGTCTGATGCGCGCCATCGATTACACGAAGGTGACAGAGAAAAACGCGATGAACGTGGCAACGTTCTTCGAGCAGAAATACGACAGGCTTGTGTACGGATTGGGTTTCAATCATCTGGCGTACGCGACGAGGGGCGCGTACCTGAAGGCGCTGTTTGAACATCTCGTCAACATTTCCCAAGTGCCCGACGATATAAAGACGGAGATAAAAATGATGATGCCAGCGGTGAAACTGACCGGTTTAGGAGAGGAGGGCGTCGATCTCAACGTCGACGTCGTTCATGAGGAATCGACACTGCATTCGAAGGCTGAAACGCCGGTCGCTCGTTTCGGTACTGAAATCATCTCGCGCACTTTCCAGGAGAACAAGGATTCATTAAAGGCCGCCATCTATAACATGTTCGAGATCATACCATCGTCCGAGGAGGAGAATCCTACCGAACAGAAAAATATCTACAATGATAAGATTCGCGTCGTCATCGACATTCCGCAGCAATCGTTCGATGTCGCCCGACGAAGGTGGAATTCGACGGAGGATGCGAGGAATCTCAATTCGTCTCTTGAAGAGATGAAAAGGCCATCGAGTGAGCTCAGCACGAAAGTACCGATCGCAAATGACACAAAAACAAAGAGAAAGAAGAACGATCGTTCATCGGCTGTGTCGTTGCTCGACAATTTTTTCGAGATTCCCGTCAAACATAATAAAACGGTAAAAAAAGGCAGGACTAAATCGAAGAAAGACTCGAGTCGAAGATCAAATTATCTTAGCGGTGAAAACGCCAATAGCTCGATTAAATCGCAAAAAGGGAGAGTTAATTCTCATCCAAAGCGAAAGAATTCGCTTTCCGAAGAATTGCCAGAAAAGTCACGAAATCGAAAACATAACGAGTTGTCCCAAAGAATTTCGCAACCGGACATCAGTATCAAGTACGATGAAGTCGATAGAAAGGCGTCGATTATTAGGATGCTCCGCAACATGTTGCTGAGAGACGAAGAAAACCTATCTCTTATAAAGGAACTGTTAGAGGACGAAATGAGTACTGGTGAAAAGAGAAGAACCGTGAAGAAAGATCTTAGTAAGCATACGAGAAGAGAGAGGAGAGATGAAAAGGAGAAAGAGAAGCATGAAAGACGTAAGGTAAATTAAATTTTATGAGGTATCGATTATTCGCTAAATTGTCGATCATGGAGTAACGGCAGATAGCGTAATAATTACTCGTTAAAAGTAGAAGGTAAGCTTTATTAATAATATTTGAAAACATGAAATATACAACAAAAGAGAATGTTCCGATCGATTAATTAGCAGGTAATAAACATTCTCAAGACAGTTTAAAATTATGTGAAAGCTCTTTCTTTAATTCAAACAAATAATTTTGGATTCATTTTATGTTTTAATCTTACATTATTTTATCTTTTACTCAAATGTATAATTATTCGCATAATTTATCGTGTAAAAATATTGTGCGATTTAAGCCTCAATAGAATGCAATGATGATCAATTTTCAACTGTATATAACTTATCAATTATCGACAATAATTCTGGATATTTTGCGAAAACTCGATTATTTAATCATTCAATGTATTATATATGTGTCTAATAATAAGTAATCAAATGTCATCTTTGATATGATGAGGGGTAGATTATAAATCCGAAATAGATTACGCTTCAAAATAATTATTGATATTCGTAACAAAGTTATTCTAATATTTTCAGAGAGATGACGAAACTAATCTTCTCGAGTGATGCTTGTATTCCGGTAACTCTTGATTTTAAAACGCAATGTGAAAAGAGAGGGTTAAAACGTAGCTACGATCGACGACGCGTGCATATAGGGGCGTACTTTCGACAAGAGTGACGAGCGGGAGAAACAGAGAGAAAGAGGGAGAGAGAGAGAGAGAGAGTGAGCGAGAAAGACGGACCGTTTATGTGCACGACATGGAGCAGCGATGGAAGGAGGTACGTGACACAGACGTCACATTAGATTTGGAGACTAGACGTGTACACCGGCACACAAACGTATCTCGCGGCGATCTCGCGCACCTCCATCTCCCCCCGCGTGCCCTTCTTCCTTTCGCCCCGAGCCGAGCACTTCGCTTTTCGGCGGCGCGCGGCTGTGGCTTCAGATACCGCGGAAGATAATCTCTCCAGAGCGAAAGGGAGAGAGAGAGAGAGGAAGAGGGAGAGGGAGAGGGAGAGGGAGAGGGAGATCTACACCAAACAGCGTGAGCGGCTAAAACCCTTGCCCGGATAATATAGATAACATTCAGCTCGCGCTCTCCTCTCCTCTTCCCCTGGCTTCTCCGGTGACTCTCTCCCTCTCTCTCTCTCTATCTGTCTAAAGGCGACTGAATTCAATAATGCGCCCGTGTGTACGAGGTCTGAATGAGGGCATTGTTGGCCCCTTGAACCAGTATATACTCTCTCCCGATCTCTCTTTCTCTCCCGCACGCTACGATTCCCCCCTACCCCCGCGCGTTCAATCTATTTATCTCTTCATCTGAATGTGTTCCTGTCCTCCTTTATCTCGGTAAGGTGAACCGTCACACGAACCGCATGCGGGAATCTGCATGTTCCGCGAATGATTCTTTCTCGCGACAATATATCGTGTCAGGGAGGAGGGGGGGAGGGGGAATAAGAGCTAACAGCTTCTTTTAATTTTTATTATCCTCGTTTGATCTCTTGTACGAATTTTAATAATTTTCCTGCAAAGAATTTTAAATCAAATTATGAAAATTTACCTCGTCCGCCATTGTTTAATTATGCCACCATCATTATCTCTGCGAGGATTCGTACAATTAATCGGCTTCTCTCGGAGTCTTTAACACTTGACTCATTAATAATACATTATTAACGTCGTATAATAATACGTTTCCTCTACATCCTTACTAAAAACTGCTTAGTCTAACGCCTTTAAGAAACCTTCGCACATCTTCAATCTCGATATTTTCCTTCGCGTGTACCCGCGGTAACGTTAAACAATTATGTACCTCGAACAAAATCTGATGGAACGGCAAAACGCTTTGAGCGATCATGGACCTCCCCTCCCTTCCCGTACCTCACGTTGATCACGAAGTTGCCTAAAGCGTTGTAATAAGCTATAAAGATACCGCGGCGGATACCGGCGCGCGGTGTATACGGCGAGCCCTTCCTTATAAAGATATGTGTATCCTGCATCGAGAATAATTATATGGACGCGTGCACGGTCCGTAAAACAGCAGATTCGTACCGCAGATGCACCCTCGATGCACCATGACGTCCTCCTCTCCCGTTCTCCTCCAATCTTATCGCAGCTCGCGCGTTTATCGACGTTTTAACGATGCGCGCCTTTCACCCTTCTTCAAGGAAACGCGGAAACGACGAAGACGCACGGATTTATTTATTTTTTTTTTTTTTTTTTTTAATTAATATCGAGAGAATATTTTTTCATTAATCGTTTTCTATAATAATCGTACTTAACTAATGTGGAGAGGAAATCTCGGACGCTTTTTTTCCCCTCGTGATGTAATAAGTCGATCAAAGTAATTTTTTTTTTTTACAAATTTATATATTAAATATTTAAATTAAAAAAAAGACGAATATTTGAAATGACAAAGTAAATGTTGGAAAATTAAGTTCAAAAGTATAGGAAAGCCCGAAACGATAGAACAGGCTAATAAAATGTGCCGATGAAACTTGACACATATCTGCGGTGCGTATAAACATTTTCGCGTAAATGTTCGAAAAATTTATCAAGATCAGACATGGTTCTTGCGTTAATAATGCCGATCAATGTTGGTTCGCGCAGATGGCGATATTAAACGGCGGCAGTGATACCTGTCGCGCAGGTGCATCAGATGCGAGAGACACCTGAGGCCGACATTTAACCGTCTCATCGGTGTCCCGCTCGACTTATTAATGTCGCTGTCCGATCGATTTTAGACTCGATAACGACTGTTTTCCCACTGATATCTGGCAAAAAATCGAGACGAAGGCTACCGTCTTAACTAGAGATCGCGAATAAGTAACATGACTTGCCTGCATCTTTGCTTTGCTCCGGAAGCTTGTATATAATTAAAGACAATTAATGTATCACGAGATATCAATTTTTCGAGTTCAACATAATTGCGGGATTACGCTAATTAAGCGACGACCTGCCTATTTCCATGACGCACGCTCGTAAATTCTGCGCACGTCGTAAATTACCGGTACCCTCGTGTATCCTTCTCCCTCCTCTCTCCCCCACATTATTCCCGATACATATATTAAATAATAATTACATTAATGCATCGCGTACGTACACGCGATGTAGCGAACATGCATGTGTGTTAAATATAACCGTCGTTGTTGGTTCTTAAAAGTCGCGAAGGAAAAATTGCGGAAAAAAAAAATATATCTGTCGCACGCCAGATCCACTCGAATCTAACGATTAGGCTTATTTTAGGCGCGTGCTTAATACGCCCGGGGTATAATTTACGTTTATCACCGCGGAAGGAAATCCGGAGGTGAATCGAATCGGTCGTCGAAGGCATCACTGTTTACAGGGCTTAACGCAGTACGGGCCAATTGTTCGCGAAGACCTGCAACAATGGTCTCGCATTACGAGCTTCTCATGTCGATGCCAACTCTTTTTGTTAGCGCGGTGGATTAAGGCCCCTCCGTCGCAGTGGGGATCGTCCCTTTCGAAAGCCCGAAAGGCGTGCGGTCGAACGGTAGGTAGGACACGAGGTCTTAGGGAACCTTTCGAGAGATCGGACGGAAAATGGGGACCGTCCACACGCCCCGACAATACCTGAGACAATGCGGCGTTTTCCAGTTTAGGTGAACGACACATTTCACGGGCCCGAATCCGCCCGGGATTTCGCAGCGACGACGCGACGGAGAGATCGCGTGGAGAATCCTCCCCGAGGATTTCGTGATCCTATATTGGGATAAGCATCATCGTGTGGCGCCAGAAAAGTGCACCTTGCGATATATTTCTCGTATCTTTTTTTATATCGCGTACAAGTATATTCTACGATGGAAGGAAAAAATCTTCGTGATTCTTTTTATACGTGTTTTTATTGTGCGATCACATTTTTCCGCGATAAGTGTTTCTTTCGGCGATTAGAATAATAGCAAAGATTTTTTTGACGAAAAATTGCGAAAGATTTTGCAGATTTTTATATACCCACTCGATTCGAAATTTACTATTCATTTACTGCTTATTTAAAGTACAAAACAGAAGCTTAATTCCTATAAAAAGTAAACAATTATATAGAATCTATAAGCATAAGAAGATTAAGGTTGAAAATAGGAGCAAAATTTCGATTCAATCAATTACTTAAAATTGTAAAATAAATACCGTCAAATATTTATAAATATTAGATGGTCGCGAGTATAATATAATAATGGCACGATCCCTCGCTGCTCCCTGGACCGATATACCTGAGATAATATATCTAACCTTATGTTGAACACGAGGCCTAAAAGTGTCTGGATTTGTCGCCGAGGATCGTAAAATCCCAACAAGATTCCGATCTTACGATCGGACAAAATCGCTGCTGTGGAATAATGCGCGTTAAGCTCTCAGAGTCGACGAAACCAAAGATCTTTGTCTCCGCGACAAAGAGAAACTTGGAATTGGCATATATCGGACATGTAGGATGCGTTTACACAAAACATACAATTTCCGATACAAGTCTTTAGTCTCTCGATGCATCGGGGAGAGGGAGAAGAAATGTGTCATCGCGAGTGTGGGAGACGACCTATCTTCGAAGCGCTACATCACTTGTACAAGGCTTATCCGAGAGAATTCCATAGCTGTCGATCGAGCGTCTCTCACACCCTCGAAGATGGATCCTTCATTTTCTTCGAGAGGTGAAGCGGAGACATTGGTTATCCGTGTCTATTCTCTTTGTGCTTCCAATTATCTCTTCCCGTGAGCGTATGCAACATTCTGGACTCTCGGCGTCGTCGCTACGTGAGCGAAATATGCGAGGAAAGAGGAGCGAGAGAAAGAGATAGAGAGAGAGAGGAATGGGAGTGAAAAAAAAAAGAACGAAAGAAAGTATTATCCTATCGCGCTCAGAGACTCCCTTGTTATACGTGCGCGAGCTCCGCCGAAAAACACGGGGAGAGACAAAAATGTGCAGGGATGGTCTCGTTTAATATTTTTTGCGGTTTAATTATTTTTTAAATTAAAACTTGACCACGCGTACGCGTACACATACACCGACGTATACGTACGCCGTATGCATCGAGTTCCACGCACGATCCACACATTTTGTATTCCTTCCAGAGATACGCCAGGACGTTCGAGGCTCGACCGAGGAGGTGAGGAGAACGCGACGCGAAAGGGAAGAGAGGAGGGTGTTTTGAATGTGAAATACCGTCTCCAGTACGAATCCTACCGCGATGGCAGGGGTGGCTGATTGCGCGCTCGTTCGTTCACCGGATAGGGTGGAAGGGGGAGAGAGAGAGAGAGAGAGAGAGAGAGGGAGGGAGGGATGGTGGCTGCGAGCGAAGGAAAAAAAGGAGAGCGCGGAATAAAAATGTAAAACTCGTCCCGGGCTTTCTCGGACATACGTGAGGACGCGGTCCGTATGTGTGATTGTGTGAAATGCGAGTGGTGTTTATATATGTGTGTGTGTGTGTGTGTGTGTGTTGCATCGCTTCGCCATCGTCGCTTACACGTGTAGGTAAACGTCGGGACTTTTCCCGAGGTTTTCATATTCCTGGAGCTGTCCCGCTTCGCGGCGTTTTTTCTATTGGCGATCCCGCAGTTATTAAACCGTTTCATTGGAGACGGGATTTATCTGTCAGGCGAGAAAAGACGTAACGGAATAAGGATATCACGCCGGCAGATCTTTTCATGCCTAAAGAGTAGTCCCCATGTTTTTTCTTTTTTTTTTTAGATTATAATTTTTTTAAATATATATTTCCAATATAATTATATTATAATGTAATATATATATATATAATTTGTTAAATATATTTTTAAACATACCTTCATAAGATAGTCGATGGCTCAACGCAAGGACGCGAACGATTGCAACAATGGTTCGGCGAACGTAAAGATAATTTCGCGCTATTGGAAACGCCAATGAAATATTTTTCGCGCGAGAAGAATCACCCACTCGCGCACGATTCGGAACAATATCGTCTAGATCGTGCGCGGGCTTCTCGTAAAAACGTCCGTTTTTTCCTATGCACGTACCCGTGTGTGTATATGCCAAAGTGTACGCGAGAGTTACTGTACAATATATCTTTTAGAGATAACACGCCGATATATCTCTGATATATATTGTTGCCTTCAAACCATACGCGCGTTTTGTACGGTACATTCTTTCGCGACGTATACTTTTTTTCTTTTTGTCGTCATATATTTATTAGAATTAAAAAAATGCACCTTTATTACTAATTTCACTTGGAAAATGTAAAATTTAGATAGTGTTTAAAAAGCTACGCATATCTGTATTAAAATAGAGCGCGGTTGTTGAACAAAGCAATTATCGTCGAAAATTTCTATGAATTTAGAATGCAAATTTCGACTTTTATTTAGAGTTAAACATTGAAAGAAAAATTATGCGATTGAGGCAATAATTGCTTATTAATTAGCAAAGAACTGCATTTTACTTTATAAAGATTTATTATATATTTTAATACTGGAAAGCGCTAGACGGGCGGCGCAGAAACGCGTCGTGAAATTAGAACACGGATCAAGACCAGATCTTGGAAGGCGAAACCATCGCTATCCTCGTATTCTCCAGTATTTTTACATTAACGCGATAAGTCAGGTGGATCGGATGGCAGGCCATAGGGAGGAGGGGATGAAAGGGAGCGAGCGGGTGGCCCGTGGGCCGAGAAGATGTATTTTTTCACCCCTTTCTTGCAATAAATCTGCTCGCGGGAATTAGTTTCGAGATAAAGTATAATATCGGGCCCCCGGTGGGTGACGTCAGAGGCTGCTCCCCAGTATTTATGGCCGCGATAGTGTCAGTCGTGTGCGCTCGCCCGCTCTCTAGCAGCAGTAGGCATCCGACCGCTATTTCCCTCCTCCTGCATCCTCCTCCTTCTCCACCTCCTCCACCACCTCCAACACCGGAAAACCACTACCCGGCGAATCCCCTCGTCCTCCCATCATCCCCCCGACCACCCCGACTTCCCGAGGTAAATTATTGGAAAATAGTCGGCCGCTCTGAGATCCTCTTTCCAGCGTCGCGACGCTAGCGCGATCCTTCTTCTGTTTTGTATTCCGCGGTACCTTCGGGTGCCCGTCTGATTTATGCCCTCTTCTGCCACTGTTCGCTTGCTTGCCCTCCTTCACCCTCCCCTTTTTCTCCTACCACCCTTTCCCTCCCGATGCCCTTCTGCAAACCTCGCCCTCTGTTCCGGCGCGCAAGGGGGATGAATTTTGTCTCGCGCGCTTTATCTCGCAAACTTTCCATCCCTATCTCATTTCCTCTTTCCTCCCCCTCCCCTCCCCCTGTTTTCCGCTCCCTCCCTAGCCGGTGTATCGACTTTTTCGTATCCGCGTCTTCATGATACGCTCCGGGAACAGTCTATAATGTAACTACGAGTGTCTTCATTTTATTTTTTTCCGCATAGAGCTCTTTAAAATTCGAGAATCTTCCGAGAAAGAAATTGCGACATTATTATGTAGTAACAGCTGATCGGTAGCCCGCCCTCGGATCACTCTCTGACCGCTCCTTTTCCGCGGCATACATACCTTTGATCGTAATTTTGTCGCGTATACATTACACGGCATGGCATTGTTCGTCTAACAGATGGCAACGCGTCTCCCCTGGGAGGTCTAACGAAATAATTGCGACGTCAACACCACGATAGGGCGCCGATCTTGCGGCGCGACAACTATA
>JBCAUJ010000005.1:6381686-6409380 GCA_038406275.1 Cataglyphis albicans | reverse complement strand
TATATATATATTTATTTATTGTGTACGCGTAGCGGACAGTAGTTCGGATCCTGTCTCCACACTTGCCACAACAGATGGCCGACGACATTCGATTCGGCCAATTGATTGCCCTCCCCCCCCCCGGCGGGTGGTCCTCCCCCTTATCTTCATCCGCCGACGGGGGGTGAAATCGACCCTTCGCGGGCGCTGCGGGAAGGCCCGAATCTTAACAATCGCACGATATCGCGGTGATTTCGCGCAACCGGACCGGCTGCGCGCTTCTCGGCCCATTGCATCGTCATTTGATCCCCGGAATTTATGACCGTCGATACAGGTGGACGTGACGCGGCGACGTAAAACGCATCCGCGAACGATGGCGCGATCATTGGATACGCGAAGGTGGATGAGAAATAAAGGAAAATATGCGCAGAAAGGCGCAACTGAAGTCTGTCCGAAGACAAATTAAAGAAATTAGCGCGATTTTTATATTTTTTCTGCAACCGCAAATAGGAGTTTGTCATTCCACGCGATATGAATTTAATCATCCACGTCGATCGAATGGAGTTACTCGCTTTCAATCCCGATATATCCCGAGTAACAAGAATCGCATCGTAAATCCCGGCATCTCGTTAATTAGCACGGCCGGGGTCAATTAACGCCGAGTTGGAGTGCGCGGTGCAAATTATCGGGCGATTACACGTGCCATTAGAGGTATACCGCTGCGAGTACGAGAGGAGGCCGAAGAGAAGAGGAGGAAGGAAAGATAGGTAGTAAGAGAACGGAGAGGGGGGAGGGGGGGGGTAAAGGGGCTGAGAAGGCTGGCCGGTGTGCAATCGTCTAATTTACGCAAATTGCAAATTCGGCCAGGCCGCGTAATGTCCGCCATCCCGATTCTGTGCTCGCCGACGCGAACGCAAACTAAGATCTAATAAAGCGACAAATCAGCTTAACGAGCGGCGCGCGGACGCTGCAAGTGCCGTTTAACGCGGCGTCCCATACGTTGCATTAAACGGTGGCACTAATGGCTTTCCCATATCTGCGCGTGCTCCGCGAGCATTTCCCGACGTGCGTATGTGCCTTTCTCTTCGGAGATACCTGAAGATATTTACCTCTCGCGGAAATGCAATCGACGAAACATTCCCACGTTTCCTTCGCTTTCATCTCTGAAAAAAAGACAAAGACAATAATGTGACATCGAGTTCTAAATAAGTAACATGCAATTCAATCCGATATTAAAATTCTGATTAAAAATATAAATCATTGAAAGATTCACGACAAACTCGCAAGCATGCCATCAGCTGATTTTTGACAACTAACGGAAAGGGGACGCGCGCATTTTTGAGGATGACATTTCGCTGTCACATTACTCTGTCACGGTTCTGTATCGAGAATTACGTTTCCGAACGTGAACACACAAGCGAGTGAGCATTAAATTCAATATGGGCGAGGGGATAACATCGAGAGAAAGAGACACGAGCGTCCGACGAGCGGATGATACGGTTTCGTCGTAATGACGTAGAGAGAGGCGCCGCTATCTGCGGTCGGTCGGTCGCGCAAAGCGATGTGCCCGAAATTAATTTCAGGCTTGACGTACGGGCGCCTCATAATATTGTCTCATAACTCTCCGTCGCAATGGGGCTTATCTCGAATGCGGTGGCGTTTCAATTAGCCGACGCGACGCGCGGCGGGCTCTCCTCCTCCCCTCCTCTCCTTCCGCAGTCCGAAAGTCTTATCCCTTCCTCCCCCCCCCCTCCCGGTGTTGCATAATACACGCATAAATACGCTGATTAATTTTCGCCAACGGAATTTCGAAATTCAAATCCCCTCCCGAATAGATTCTTATCGGCGCGTCGTCGTAATGAATGTCTCGTTTCAACAACTTCTTCAGCCGCATTTTACGTACAAGATCGTCGTTAGTTTGTCGATTTCCTCTCATCTGGCAACGCGAGCCGAGCTTTCTAGTCGAGTTACGCGAAATTTGCAATACGAATCGAACACCTGTTGCGAAAAGAAGGATATTACATTCCTGGTAAAATTCTCTCCCTAGACTAGACCATCAATGTGCTCGAAAAGAGATATTGTGAAAGAATTTTATAGATGATCAATTAATTCCATCTGAAATCTCTGCTCTAATTTAAACAATAAGAAAAATAATGAAGCTAAATATATTTAAGTATTCAATTTCTTATGACTCATCTTGCTGTATTACATATAAAAAAAATACTGAATTTAATTAAAAAATTATCTAATCATATCGAGATTCACAGATTAATCAAATGTCTGAAATTTATTGATCTTTCTTTTTGATTGATATAGAATTACTTTTTTGAGAAATCTTTAATTCATCGAAGAAACTTTTGATATAAAATTTGTTCCAGTTGAATAGAGAAAAAAATAAAAAACGTGCTTGGGATCATAGAACGGTCGGAATATTCGTCTTAATGATTCTTACCGGTTCGCGTAATCTCTTCTGATAATAGCGAAGTCCTAGTCATCGCGTTTCGTGACCTGACAATGAGAAAAGTTGGAAAGCCGAGTCTGTGTTCGCAGGCCCGCTAACTGAAAAGACGACGTAGTAGTACTCGACGCGACGTACCGAGAAACTCGAGTTACCTTTTTCACCCTCGTTGCCCTCGAGTAGCCGACTGACTACCTTAAGAAGGGCTACAATCTGCCCTATCGACATCTATATATGGCCGAGGGCGCTAAAGCATTTAATGCAGGCCACTTCTTAAACAATCATATCGGCAAGTGCGCCGTCGTTCTGCATTGCAAAAGGGCACACGCACGAATACGGAACGCCAATTAACTTTCTTTTGTACTCTTTATTTTGCATAAAAAATTAACCTGATAATTTAAGATTGAAGTTGATTAATGGAGGTACGATTAAAAAAATGATAATTATTCTTTGCTTCTCGCATTTCTCTAATCTTGATTATGAAAAATTCGAATTATTGGGATCACGTGCATAAATTAAAAAATTAAAATATTTTTCCCTTTTCTGCGATAATTCGGCGTCAAAAAGCGCCGCTTGTGAAAGAATAGCCGGTCGAAACGAAAGCGTATAGGCAGGAAGAGGCCGAAGACGGCGATTTATTCTCACCAGAACGCTTCTGGGCATCGTGATTCCGCAAAATCGCAGGTCGCGGAAGGTGGAAAAGTAATAGGACGAGGAAAGAAACCCGGCGCCGTTTCGAGACGGGCGATTTCCAGGGACCTAGACTTTTCGGCTTCGCGCAAACAAGGAACGGGTCACGCCTACCTTGTTATCGAGCACGAGCTCCTTGTCCAAGATTTTATTTTACGATCGTCTAATGTGCGGTTGTCATTGTTGCGCGCGGTAGTATCTAGGCTAGAAAACTCTGTTCTCGCCCGCTTTTAGTTAGAATAAATTAAAATCTATTAGATAACGAGACATGTTTTACACGACATACGTGTATGTGAGAATCATGTACGAAAGTGTATTCAATTAATTGATTTATAGAAAAAAGAAAGAAATATGTTGTCCAAAAAAAAAATATTAACAAATTATTCATTAATCAATTTTTTCAAACTAAAAAAAAATATCTAGAAAACTTAAATACTATTTCAATAATATATTTTATTTCTAATTGAAATATAAAATTAAAATTACTTTGAAAGAATGATATTGCACTTGATTTGACATTATTAATACAATCGCTTGTGGTTAAAGCGCGGTTAGCTTTTGTCAGAGTCGATGAGAGGAGAATCTGAGGCAAGCGTGTAATTAGGTACGTGAACCGGTTCGATCTTTCGATTCGAAGAGCGGAGAGAAATATTGATCCGTAATGATAGAAATTAGGGTAGACTTCCGGGGTGTTTTCGAGTATCCAAGCTGTTAGGATGGAATGCGCTACTGTATAACAATAAAGTTTGGACGATTCTCGGCGGAACGAGAAAGAGAGAGAGAGAGGGAGAGAGCGAAAGTGGAAAAAAAATGATTCGAAGAGTCTGCCAAACACTGTCATTAGAAACGAATTCTGGGATGCATCTACATCACGCGCGCGCCTCTAATTACGCGCTGTAATTATCATGTCCCGTAGAAGGCTACTAATTTCGCGTTACATTGAATTAAAATCGCGCTTGACCGGAAAAGACAAATGAGCCACTACTTCGTTCATTTTTATTCGCCACTCGATTTTTATTTGATTAAATCTCGCTTTATATTATTTTTACACTCTATATTAATTTTTAAAAAGCATGATTTGTTGCGAATCGATATATTTATAACTTATGGTACATCAGGTAAAAACTATGATCGTTACAATTATGGCAATTTCAATGAATTCGTACAATTTGGATTTATAAATCATATAACTAAAATTATAAATATATTAAAAACTTATTCTACCTTTATATTTGAAATATAAAAAGAAAAAAGGGAAGAAACAGATAAATATGTAATATCATTTATCAATCAATCAAAGATTTGATTTTTAGATCAAAAAAAGCGAAGGGCTGTCCTTATTTTCCATTCAATCATTTACCCTTTAATTAATAATTTAATTAATTATAAATGCAAAAATAATTATAATTGATATTCAAAATGTCTTCATTAAAAAATGAAAATTTACAAAAATACGGAAGGCATGACTACGACATGACTAAAAAAAAATATGTCTGGAACACGTAGATCCTCCTCGCTTCGCCGATCCCTCGGGAATGCAGAAGAGAAGTTTCGTGATGAGGGGTTCGCAAGGGGGGACTTACGTGCACGAGACGCTTTTTACATTTTACAGGGTTTGGCATCGTCCCATAAATCAGGGCGACCATAAAACCGTGGTGTTCGCGCCGAGGGAGTATATCTCGTCGCCGTCTTCTAGGAGTGTCTCTCCTGGAGTTTCAAACGTGCGCGCAGGCAAGCAGGCAGAATGCCCGTCGCCCCCTTTTCCTTTTGCCACCCCTCCTCTTCCTTCTCTTCTTTTACCTCAGCTTCTCCATTTGAGACGGACAATGGAATACGTAAGACATTGCGACATTTCGGATCGGTAGGCCTCCAAAAACACTGACTGGGTGTCTTACGGAGGGTGTAGTTCGCCTCAGGGTACCTGGTGCTTAAGCTGGGTGCACCTCACCCTTCTGAGAAAAATTCTCTAGGCGGGAATTAGGTCTCGGGACCTAATTGGCCGTTGCGGTAGTGTACGCAAAATCGGGGAAATCGGAGTATGACAGGTGGGTCGCTTTCTGCGCCTGGGCATTAGGCTAAGAAGCTCAGTGTTAACTGGAGCAACTGGAAGAGAGAATCGCTTTTGTGCCCGAGATCTCTCCGGGTTCGAAGGAATGAAATAAGATTGGATTCTTTTCTTTTTTGACAGCCTCTTTTCGAATGCATATCATACGTCATTTTCCTATTTAAATGCATATCCTTTAATTTTAATTTCACACTTTTTTTTTTTTTTTTGTTCGACGGGTCACAGCGAGTTCATCGTTCACTGTATCGTCTTCGGGTCTGTCAAACTTTATATAGATGACTGTGGCACGTATTAGGCATTCATTATTAAGTTATCATTATCCATTCGGTATATTCTAAGTCGGTCAGATCCCCGAGGGCTACTGTAAATAGCCATAATCCGTGAACTTAAGGCCATTCCTATTCACACAGATTTATATTTTCAGGTTACCCAAACCGAATGTCGAAGCTTCTGCCACTTGACATTTATTTTAAGAAACAACAATATTATTCGGCTGAGATTGAGAGCTGACTATTACTTATAACGTCACGAACGAATAAACAAACGTCATCAAACGGCAGAAAAAAAATGCAAGCTGAGATAATTTTATCGTAAGTCTCTCCTTTTCAGATATTATAGTTTTTATTTATTTTTAAATTCTAACATAGTGTATATTATATTAATTTGCTAAGAGAAAAAATCGAAAATATATATAAATATAAATAGTATATATTTTTTATAAGCAAAAAAAATTATGCACAGTGCAATATAAGATCTATTGAATAATTTACTAGAAATTTTAGATAATTATGCTAAATAGAGAATTGACAAATTACTATATAATACAAAAATAAAGATAGATAATAGTATATCATATCACATATATTGTATTTCATAAGATACAAATTCCTTGTGAAAACTATAGAAGCTCGACGATTCTTGACGAGAAAAAAGAAGATAGTAAATGGAAGAGAAAGAGAAAGGAGGGTGTGACAAAAAAGGGTATTCAGGATATTCAAAGATTACGAAGACTGACGTCTTTAGTTCAGGACGTTTCACACCCTCGCGTTCCTGAAATATTCTTAGATCTTTAAATACATAAAGCTTCATATGGAGCCACGTCGAGGATTCGGTATAAATTTAAATGTAGTATTCATGATTAATATATTTCTAGTTAATTTATATTTTATATAATTATTGATTCTCTAAAAATCGCATGAATTCTTTTAGATTTATTTATATAATGTTAAATCACGACATGCGAGAAAGATTGATATTCGGGACCGGTCTTCTCTGGCGTTATCTGCGAAAAGCGAAGAGAAGCAACAGCACAAATGAGAGAGAAAGAGAGAAGAAAGAGAAAAAGAAGGAGGAAGAGGATGACCACGCCTCGGGCCAAAGATAAGAGCGGCGGACAACAAGCGCATCGATAAACTTCAATTTCGAACAAACGAGGAAAGAACCGGGCCGGATGTATGTTCGACACGCCCCGACACGATGTAAAACCACGATGTAGGCTCTTATCTCAGCGACCGGGACGAGCAACGAGATAAGTGGCCGTTTAGGCGATCTCCTTCGCGAGGATGGGAGGCAGGCTCGACTATGGGGCAGATAATCGTATTCATTTACCGCGTCGCGGGGCAAAAAAAAAAGAGCTGCCGGAAATCTACCTCACATCAAATGGCACGCTTCGTCCGTTTACTAGCGACGACACTCCCGCTTGTTTAATTTAAACGGTAATTGTGCCCTCCTCTCTTTCGTTCTGTAATCCTTCGTAACAACAAGCGGCTGTTGCGCTCAACTTGATCAGATTGCACGTTTCTAGATGGAAGCGCTCTAATAGATAAGAGATGAGGAATGCAAAACGCGCATCGGACTCTGCAGGAGTATAAACGTACCTTAGAATCGTTACAACTAAGGAATAAGGAATATCGTAACATCGAATATAATTTATACCATTGTTCGATCCGGCTTACGTTAGGTACTGCGCGAATACAATTAACGCGATGACAGTTCGACTCGCAGACGAGAATCCGTGACGGCGTCGCCTAGACTCTTCCATAAAAAAATTTAAGCGGCGCTTAGAGGGATTCTGGCCTAGGTAAGGCACACGCCCGTTCGTCGGAATTTAAAAATATCACCGCATCGAATCGACTAAACGCGCATGACGTCTCCGCACCCATCATGGGACACTTTACGTCCTGATTCTCTTGTGTTCCGTCTCGAAGCGCCGACATCGAATGTAATGTTGATTTTTTGCGATGCCCTTTTTGCCTTCTTTTGACGGTCATGTTTTCTCGTCGAACACTTGTCGAACAGTAGTGAGTTATCAATTATATCTTGTATATCCGTTTTTTCAACAAGCTGCTTCACGAAAAGCTTTGAGGTATAATTTTCTGGAGATAAAGCGAAAACTATGCCTTTTTATTTCCCATATAAAGATTTAAAAAAAAAACCTCTCATACAAAAATAATTTTTTTATTAAAAATTTATTAGAAATTTTTTATTAGAAAATAAAAATTTTATAGAAAAAATTATTTGTGCGGATATATCAGTTTATTAACTTTTTTGTGAGAGAGATAATAATTTTTTTTTAAATATTATTTATACCGATCTGATATTCAATTTATTCCGATTGCATCTTTAGCTTTTATTTAATTACACTGCAATGTCAGAGAAGTCATCTTTAAAAACAGTCGGGATTTAGAAAATTTCTATAATTTTATTTACTTTTTTCAGAAAAAGAGAAAATACGTCTTCATATTTCTTATTTAATATCGACAAGTATAAGTTGTGACTAGAAGAATAACCACACGTGCCTATACGTCAATACTTTGGTATGCAGGTAAACTAGGGACTGTGGAATTCTTTCAAAAATTGTGTTTCAATTATTTTTTTCTAAATAGAGTGGTCGGCCTGTGACCGCTCTCTCTGCGACGACAACGCCCTGGCGCCTCAGGTCGTCTTAGAAAAATTTGGAATCGTTAATTAATCGTATCTAAGCTGTATTACCTTTTTTATCGTGCCTCATGGCACTGGAAAAGATTACAGAGCGTCGATTCATCAACCGGTTTTCATGTTTCGATTTCCTTAAAAATTCGCCCGATTTGATAAATCTCACGTTAATTCTGTTAACCATGATTTACGACTGCAAAAACAGGCAAAAATGAGGCAGCCTTACGATATGAGTATTGTCAGAAACATCATCGTTGCTTTCGAATTGCTGCTTCTTCGATAAAATTCGGAAAAATCAATCTTTCTCTTTTTGATAAGGATCTAGATCGGTTTCTATTCTACAGCAATTGTTTATATATGTGGCATTATAAATTATACTTTTATAAATAAACTATAAACTATAAATTATAAATTATTTTAAAGATTTTAAGAAAGATTGCGTGTAAAATTGTAGACGGCAGTACTTGCATTTTTTTATCAAGCGATCTTTTTGTTAAAAATTTATTCTCATAAAAAATCAATTACAAATATGAGGCAAAAAGATGATAAAAACTTAGACATGTTTCATCAGCATCTATTTAGCATCCATTCAAAGCGACGAGTTCGCAGCGATCAGACGTCGAAATGCATTGCTTGGCTTTTGATACATGCCCCCTTGTTGTCGGCGAAGGAAAGGTATTTCGCGAAGTGGTTTGTCACCGATCGGCGACCCGGTTGGAGCGACGAGAAAGCGCGCACAGCAGCGACGAGGCAATAGCGACGGTGGTAGTAAAAGAGTAGCAACGGAGAATGCCGTTTCTTATCACGGTGGCATCGACAACCGTGAAAGATCTCTTTTCCAAGGTGGATGGACTCTTCTCCGTCTCTCTTCCTCTCGTGTCTTCTCCCTTTCCTTTTTTCATTGTGCGGCCCCGCTGTCCACCCTCTCTTACCCCCACCCCAGAACCTATCTCTCCTCTCCAAATAGGTCTTGTAATACTTAGGGTTCATCAAGATAACTCTGGCCTGGCTTTGTCCTTTCCAAGAGAACGCTGCGAATGGAGGTGGAGGTCGATCGGGGGCGATGGGACGGAAGGGCGGAGCAGCTAGTAGGACATATTGTACGGATGCTGCGCGTGGTTTATGTTTTGGTCTTTTCGAGATCTGTGGAGCTTCAAGGAGTTCCTCGTTTCTCTCTCCTCTTTTTTTCTCTTTCGTCGTGACACACTGGATAAGTGCAAGGAGTGTATTGTAAAGACTTCGCGGATCGTTGATCCACGCCAAAAACCTGTCAGAGCGACCTCACCTCCCCTACTCCTATTTTCTCCCATTTCCCGACGAAACTGTTCCATTGTCGCACGAGATGCTTCCGATAAGTTGGAGTGATGTGCGAGATGATCTGTTAACAATGTAAATATTTTCACTGCCCTGTTTGTTCACGAGATTCCGTCACAGAGAATGCATATCGAAATCGTAAACACATGTATATTCCACCGAATAAGATAAAACATGCGACGTCTATCAAAATTGATGTAGAGTGCCCGGAATTTTACAATGCGAATATACTCACTCACTCACAAATATATCGTATAATACTTTGCTCGATATTTGCTTCGCGGAAATTTTCGACGATCCGCCCCGTGTTATTAACGGGAAAGCGAAACGAGCCATTATATGCGCAACAAATTACGAGCCTCGGGAGCCCTACTCTTCGTTACATACGGGCAAAAAGATAGTTCATTAACTCTTACGAGCTCTTCTGACGTACAGTGCGTACATACAAAGTAACGATAATCCGGACATCACTGCTTCGGGCGTATCACACAAACCCGCCCATTCGAGAAAAAATAAATTATTCCCGGACGCAAGATTCCGGCCGAGAAGGAAACGAGAGACGGCTGAGACCGAGGAAGAAGAGAAAAAGAGAGAGAGAGAGCGGGAAAAGGACGCATCGCGTGCTAAACTTTCGGCTCTAGAAAACGCATCGTCGTGTCGGTGCATTAACGTAATCACAGAGGCGCCAGATGTTTACCCTCCTTTCCCCTTCCTCTTTCCTTTAAGCTTTTTTCATCATCTTCTGTCCGTTTTCCAGATAGACCCTGCGCACTTTACAACACGCGTTCCTGACACGCGTCCGTGCGCAATTAAAACAAAGTGACTACAGAAACCGCATCCGACGCGACTCATACACGATATATAAACGAGCGAGAGTCGGCCTAAGTGGCTCTGTGACTCTGCAAGAATTCGATTTTTGTGATCCGAAAATACGAGCGTCATCCGATTCCTTCATCAAGCCGATTATCGAGCGTCGTTGCGTTATCGCGCGTCGCCGTCTGACGCTCGATTCTACACAATCGTCCCGATAGAAATTGAATATACGATATACAAACATCCTGTCGTTTATCTCACGTTGCAGGTGCATCTGATAAACATTTATATTAGTTCTAGTCAAATATTGATTATCGTGACGTCAAAAATATTAACAATTTTCGTAATTTGATTCATTCTGGACCGTATATGTGCGTGGAGATAAATTTTTTCGAAGCAAGTTCTAATAGTTCCTTCATTTTTCCTTGTAATTAGCGTATTGCTTGCAATTATAGCATCAATTTAAACAACAATATTATATTCCGTGTGTTTTATCTTGCAAAAGAGTCATAAATTTTCTACATTATACATACATACGCAAATGTGCACATATACGTAAGGCAAAAGTGAGGGAGGAGTCGTACTTGTTCACAAAAAATTAGTAATTCCAAGCAAAATCGAGTTTCTCCCAAATAAAGTAGTCTTACATTCTTAGCCCGGAGGTAGGAGCGACTGCGAGATAAGAATTTATCAAGGCCGTTGGAATTAATCTGGCATTAATTCTAATCGCCCCGGCGATTTATTAGGAGACGGTAAATCTGCCAGGAACTTCTAAAGAAGTAGGAAAGTTCCCTCGCACCGAGCGAAATTGTGAGGAACTTCTAGCTGAAGGAAAGAGAAAGAAAGAACGAGTGGGCGGCCCGATTTTGGCGGCTTCTTTAATTAATTGCCCTCGAATCACGAAATCCTCATAAAGGTTTTATGTTCTATTCATTCCTTAGCCATGATAAATATATTCAATGTCGTCCATGTGGAAAATAATATTTACTTTGCGATATTATTTTCTGTTACAGAAAAACATGTCATCAATGAGCGACAATCCTACATGATTGCTCGAGATCGACGTCATTAAAGAAACGAGTTTTTAACGATCGTACCAACATAGTTGTCATAGTTGTCATAGTTTCTCGATCGTTACCGATTCATTGAACGCATTAACCCGTTTGCTTTAATCAGACGTAGATAAGCATCGGAACGACTTCGGCTGCTGTCCACGAGGCTAATGGACGCATTAACAAAAATACGCAAACGAAGGAGGACGCAGCGCAATTAAGGAGGGTGCAGCTTGCTCTGTTAATTATACCGTCTCCGTCTTCGCTCCGTAATACATGCTGGCCAAAGATATAAAGTGAATATATTCGATTGCTGTGTCTCGACGAGAGTATTTCTACTTCTATGTGTGTCACTATATTTGTTACCGATTGCTGCATTAAGTTGTGTAGAGCTATCCAACTGTAAGTATTTTTATACTTTGCCCTATACATATATTTTTTTCCTCGCGTTTCTCTTTTGCCCGATTATTTGCTTGCCTAATTAGTATCGCGTGAAATAAAAGATGTAATGTGTGTTTACTTTATATATTTTTACTAAAAGTCTGATAGATTTAAAAAATATTACTAGTCCTTTAAAAATTATTATTCTGTCATACGAAAGTTAATAATGGTCGGCTAAATGCAATTTCGCTGCCATGAATGACATTGAGTCATTAACCACAGTCCTTAGCGTGCTCTCTAGCAGTGTTTTACATACGACATTGAACACGAATATTTCATTTAGCAAGCGATAATTAATCTATGTACTTTCGTGCTATCAAGTACAAAGTAACATTCAAATTAGCTATTTTTTTAAATTCATTTATTCAACTGCATATGAAATCAATTGTTATTTTCTTTTCCACATGTTTTACTCAATGCAAGATATATGGCCTAAAGAGAGTTTTATGATAATCATCCAGTAATACGGAAATCTACGCGGGAGACAAAGGAAAATAAATTAAAGTCTGTAACACACAAGTGTCATATCTCTAAGTTGTCGTAGTCTCCGAATAATCTGACAACCTGATCCATTATTCAAGAGTTTTCGGGTAAAATTTCACCGAGAACGCGTCTGCGAGCTGATGGCGGATCCCAGTAACAAAAGGAAATCTCAAGGAAAAGTTATTATCGGCGCGAATTTGACTTTCGAGAGGACGACCAACGCCGGCCAAGAAAAAAAAGGAAGGAAACGACACCCCGCATTATCTGAAAGGAGACCCTGGAGAACTGCCGTGCTCCAGAATGTATCTCCTTTGGCGCGCGTTTACTTTTTTTTTCTCTCTTCTTCCGCCCTCTTTCTCCATTTTCGCCATTTCCTACTGCCTTCGTCCACAAACACACACAATGTGTGTTCACTTACTTTTCTAAACGCGGGTTCTTTATCCGAAGTCCCTTATCTCGTCGGTTACGCAGGTCAATGAAGGAGGAATTGTGATTTTCCGTAAGAAGGAAAATATGCGAGCGATACATATGAGCGATATTATAGTATATATTATATTAATCCATTATATTTTAAAATATTATTTTAATTTTTCTTGTTAATCTGAATTTATTAAGAGCCCTATGCAGAATAAAGCAAAAGTATTTGAATTAATCTGCATAGAGAGAATAATTTTTTGTGGACAGATGCAAAAATTATTTTTACTTTCTCGCTTGATAAACATTTTGCATTGATTGTAGATGTTTATCATTTCGAAAGATGTTTTCGGAAAAAAAAAACAAAAGAGGTTTCCCTTCTTTCCGGTCGTACTCATTGCACGTATTTTCGGCGGAGAATAATAAATCGGCGCGCGCCCCGCCGATATCGCGGCCGTTCGAAAACTCACGTAGCTACGTAATTTATGACTATTTTCCGCGACGCGTCCCTTCCTTCTTTCCCCTTCCAAGGGGAAGAGATTCTCAATAAAAATCAGAGCGGAAAAATATCTGTGTAAAAACATCGACCAGTCGCGCATCGGGACGATACTCGGGTAGGGGTGGATCGTTTAGGAGAAATCGCGTAGCTTATCGAAGCATTCCTGATTCAGAGGAATCGAATCTTATCGTCCCATTTTATTCGTTCCGCTTTATCAGTATTATTACTTATTACTCATTGTAATCCTAAATTAATTTTCTTGTAGAACGCATTGATAGTGAAACGGAATACTAATCTGTTGATACAAGTTAATAATAAACTCGATATTCACGACATTAGTCATCATTTTTTACTTTCTACAGAATGTATTCTAGGAAACAATTATGACGATTATATTGTGCCTCGAAAACAAATGTAGAACAAATGAAAGGCGAAAACGACTTTCGAATCGAAAAGATATTTTAACCCCATTATCACTAATTATATTTCGAAACGCGCTCGTAAACAATCATTTATTTCTGAATACTTAATGATGTCTTTTATTTGTTCCACATTCTAAAGCGTATTGTAATTTTAAAATATTTCATTTTTCTTAAGCAGAGCAAGACATGGAATTTTTCCGATGCATATATTTCGTTAAAATTAGTAGTAATATATGTAAAAAGAGTTCTCGTATATTTAAATTATTAAGCATCTATCTATATCTATCTGTTAAATTGTATCAATGTGATTAATCGTTAGTTATTGCCACGGAAGCAATATTTGACACTCAACGTCCGTTTTATCTAATGCTAAATGTCCTCCGGAGAGTCATGTGCGATATCACGGATTTATAAAGTTCTTCGTATCATCTTCTTCGAATCTTTTCAAGTTTCTCGGCAAGTTGTAGTAGATATGTGGAAAAGGCTGTGTCATCTAGAGGAGCAATCCCCTTTCTCTCTCTTTCTCTCTCTCTCTCTTTCTCTTTTCTCTCTCGCTTTACAATCATCAAATTTACCGTTTCTTTGAAACATTGTCACAGGACGGAACGTAAGTCGACAGTCTGCTGGATGGGAGAAGAAGAGAGAGGAAATGTCAGAGAAACGAGATCGAGGGGACACGCGAATGGACACGGTAGCTCCATATAGCGTGCGATGGAATAGAGAGACCGGTTGTTAAAAGAGAGGAAGAGAGAGAAAGAAAGAGAGAGAGAGAGAGAGAGAGAGAGGTGGAAGTGAGAAGAGAGCGAGTGAGCAAACGAGAAAGCGACGGCGGCGACGGGTGGTAGAAAAAGGAACGCGCGGAACTCTAGAAGGAACGCGAGGAGAGAGAAAGGGAAAGAGAGAGTGAGAGAGACGGAGAAACAAGAGCGGTAAAAATGAATCGATAGGCGGAGTTTTTCACGACGCGCCGCTAGAGGCGCTTCAGGTGGGGGAGCGCAATAGGCGGAGTCAGGCTGATTTAGGGCCGCCATTTTGTGACAATGGACGAGAGGGGGTATGCCTATCTGATTGGCTGATCTACGGACTTCTCTCGTCCTGGACAAGCTTCTACAGATTGTTCGGTTGTACACACCGCCGGGTACTCCAGCCACCCGGCAACCCGGCAACGCCGCCACCCCACACCGCCGCTTCTCTCTACCCCACCGTCGACGACGTTGCTCCCTATCCCCTTCTCCATCGCCGCCGCTGCTGTATCATCACGGCACGTATACATTCGCGTATGTATGTACAGCGCACGAGCGCGCGTATTGCAGAGGAATCCTCGCGAAAAATTGCAAACGTTTCGTACACGACTGGCGCGCGCGCGCGCGCTCATGCTTTTATCTACCATCGCGAAACGTTGATTGCGATATTTTGCTTCCGCTTAATCGAAGGCGCTTCTCTCTCGTACCTCCCGGACGAACGTCGTCCGAGACGGACGGTATCGCGCGATCTCCTTTAAGATTTTTAATTCGGCAAAAAAACAGAGAGCGAGAGAAGACTTTCGATTATGCAATAGATCCTCCCACCTCTCGATGGTAGATTGATTAGATCCACTACCTGGCGCAACACAATCGTCAAGATCTACGTGGGCTCTTGCCTCACGATTGCACGTTTGTTTCGAAAAGTTGTGCGGCGCTTTGTCGATTGCAGCGCATTTCCTGAAACCGTTACTTGCTCAAAAAATTCGACTCGGAGAGAATTACATACTCACTATGTTTATATCATATTACATTTTTATCAATCTTGCATAATTTCAGTGCAAATATTTTTTGTCAGTATTTTATATTTTAGAAATTTGTTCTAAGAAGTGAACAAAATCTCCACATAATCTATTTACCTTTCGCGAGTTTTCAAATCAATGAAAAAATCAAGAAATTGATATTTGTATTATTTATTTCTTATGATATTGCATTGTGTAATCAGATATTTAGTCAACCAATTTAGCGTTGAGAATCTAGACTTTTCGACAACAGCAATCGCGAAAGTCTGCTGAGAATTCTCAAACGACGTGTATTATAATCACTATGTATCTGTGACGTATCATCTCGAAAGAACCGCATACACAAACACTCTTACCGTATCTCCAGAGTAGATGCGATGTAAACGACAAGATTGGCGTCATCCGGCGGCAATTAGCGCAGTGGAAGCCAGAAGTGCGAGACAGAAAGTCTCTCGCGGTGCTATCGGATCGCACGACCTGGGGCAACCTGTAACACGGTAGATTATCGTCATCGTCGTCGCGCATCTCGCTCGGATTTCAGAGGGCTTCGAATTTCGGAGGGCGTGTGTGTATCTTAATCGCGGTATCTCATCTAGATATATCGCGCGCGCGCCGACATCAAGATCGGCGGCCCGCGAGTATACATATGCGAAGCGTATCCGTGTGTGTGTGTGTGTATTAAATGTATATTGTGTGCGTGTGCACATATCTAGCCGGTAATCTACGCGCGCGGGACACGTGACTCGGGCGCGCGCGCGCGAGCTCCGGGCTCCCGTTTTCCCCGATCCGATCTAAATTCGGATCGGTCGATCGCGCGTGATAGGTGCGTCTCTTTTTCGTCGCGGGAACCCACCGGCCTCGCGCCGATCCGACGGAATTATTCAACACCTCGACCGGGCTCGTGCGGCGATCTAGATAACCGCGATCTCCTTTTCCGTCGTGAAGTGCGTAAACGAGCCGCGCTCGCAATATGTAATGCAATGTAATTTGATCCCTCGCGGGAGCGTCATTACTTCGGAGACATATTATTCGAAACACGTTCGCAGATTTGACAACGAGAGAAATATAGAGTAAAACGAGACATGCGTATAAAGATAATGTTTTACAGTTCTTTCTTTTGTTTGTTTATATTAACTTACTACATTTTATAATTTTGTATATTAATTTTTAACAAAAATATAAATTTATTTTGAGTTATAAAAAAGAGAGGGAATATCCGAACATATTCATACGTGAAAAAATTTTGTCTGGGCAATTTGGAAAATTTTGCAGTTGCATATGAGAGAAAGAGAGAGCAAAGTATTAAGAATCATCCGCGATAATTTCATTCGTCGTTGCGCCACGATGATACGTTAGATTTTCGATTGGCCGGAGCTTTGATAAATTGCCGACATAAATAGCAACGCTCTCGCGCTGTGCGATATATTCAAAGTAGGCTATAGAAATGTATCGTGCGTGTGCGTCCTGATGGAACGATTTGGCACCGTTGAGCCGCGGTATCTGCCAATCGGTGAGGACTGCATTAAATCCGCCTGGGAACATTGAATTTTCCGCTCGCGCACGACATCCCGTTGCGGGGCATTCTGAAACGCGTTTCGATATTATTGCCGGCTAGAGATCGTCCGTTTCCCGCTTCTCAAGAAGAGATACTCAAGTATGGCGTGCATATTTTCTTTATAAATACATTTATATTTAAACGTACAAATTTATAAATCGATCAGTAGCTGAATATATAGTACGTACGATTTGTGTACTCGTACGTTTGTCCTCGGGGGAAGGTGAACTCGAAAAGTATACACGCGTGTCGTAGACCGATAGTTTAACCTCTCGGTAAACCGGTACGGATAAGATAAATGACCGAACGCGGTCTCAATGCTCGAAAGAAATTACGCCTAAGTTAAACGGGTGCCGCCTATCTCATGAATATTCAGCCGACCAATAGAAACCCGTTTCATGACGTTCTAAAAAATTTCAATTCAACTTCATCAATCGTTCGCGTCTCGCGTCATCCTCAAGCGCGTACACAAGATCGTTCTTGAGAGAGAGAGAGACCGCGTGCATCTAATAGATTCGTTACCGTTATTACGTTGGTAATTTTACGTAAAGCGCGCATTTAGCGTGTCATTCTCTCTCGCTTTTTCTCATCATCGGCGTTGACAGCGGCGGCAATAACATCGTCGACGGAGGAACAATTCAGCCACGGGGCAACGGTATACGCATCGGTCGAGGGAGGGGGGGAAACTCGCATCGGGACGATAGAAGGTAGTGGGGAGAAGACTGTTACGCCCGCTGGTAGGTTGGGCCGCCGTCAGGGGGCGTCGCCGCTGCCGGCCGAGCAGCGCCGAACGACGCCGAACGGCGGCGGAAACTGCCGAGTGCGCGTGAACGTGGGGGCTCGTGCGGTGCGGTGTTTTCATGCGCTTAGTTTCGCGCCGGTTGCCACGACAGTCGCATTGACTCGGGTTCGCGCGCGTGCGTGCGTGAGTTTTTCGAAAAAAAAAAAAGAAGAGAGGACAGGGAAAAAGAAGACACCACGCAGCTGCGTTTATTCTCGAGCGTGATTAAGGAGAGACTCTCGAAGAAAAGTTACGGACTGTATGTGCGCGTATTTCATGGCGGAAGACGGAGCGACGGATGCAACGAGTTCGCGCGCAAAGTTGCACTTTGCAAAGTGAGAAAGACGTCGAGTTTCGCGCGGAATCCTCGTTTCTCGACACTCGATTGACGGTACGAGAGAGTAAGAGAGAGAACGAGAAAGAAGAAGCGAGGAAAGACGGGGAAGTCGAATCGGACCGCCCGCCACGGGGCTAACACTCCACGAACGTTACAATGTGCTGTGTGTGTGATGTACGGTGCAGTGTGTTGGTGCTAACTTAGTGATAACGACGATATTATATATATATACATATATATATATATATATATATATCCCTTCCTCCGTCGCATCCGGCGTAACGTACAAACTAGTCAACGTATTATCTTGCCCGCCGGGACTGCCGCCGGAAAGATAAGGTAAGCACGGACAAAATCGACATTTTTCAATCACCGTAATCATTTCGCGAAAGAGAACGAGGGGGCGCCGCTGCTTTTCCTTTTATCGAACCCACTCCCGGCATCCAAAACGTCGATTCGATAAAAAATAAGTATAAACGTCGCCTGATGACGATCAAGAACGTAAATCGGATTAATTAATCGCGACGCGTGTCTCGAGAGAGATCTTCGCGAAAACTTGTTAAACTATCACCGCAAAGACTTAAAAGTGTCATAATTGGATGAAATATCATGGAAAGAGAATCAGAGTAATAGTGTTAATGCACTCTCTTGTATCGAATCTCTATCGAATCTCTATCGAATCTCTTTCTTCAAATAGGTTTTTATTTATAACGATTAGAGATTATCGGCATCAAGATTGGCAAGACTTTTGTCTAATCGAGAGACATCGCGTTTCTATTGATATTTATCATTAACGATAACTGATCATCGCCTTTTATTATTTATCCTCACATTTATTTTGATTTTACCCGATCAATAACAACAACAATACAATGACAACAACGGTCGAGGCTCGTCATAACAAAATAAGAGTCTTATAGATCGCATATATATATATATATATATTAGACTTTTCTCCGGCTATGTAATAAGATTAGAAAGAAGTTTGTTTAATCGTAATCGGTTTTTCCTTATTCAATCTATCTTTCCGAAAATGTTCGATATTACAATCGAATCGCGTGTCGCTTATTACTTTGTGTCGCCTACGTTGTCTTTTCCCGGACTAAAAATCTTTTATACAATCGTCTTGTTTGACGGGACGAGCCGGGACGAGACGACGAGCGGCGCCGAGCCGAATTGAGAGCGCGTTGAGCGAAATATAACCGGATAGTCAGACGGATTCCGACGGCGCAGGTAAACCGGTCAGCGGCCTAGGATAATGCGAGAGTCGTCTGCGAACCGGGAGACCCTTTTTCTACGCCCTGTCACGGGAGATACCTAACCTATAACGCGACGCGACATTTTACGCTCGAAAAGTGTCGTTAAATTCGGCCCATCACACTTTCCCCCTCTCCCCCCGCGTCTCAATTTTGACAATTCCGCACACTCGCGTCATTCACGATGGAAGCTGCTCTCCCGTCGAGATAACACTCGTTCACCTAATAAATGTGAGATATCGCGAATCTGGAATTTTATTCTCGTAAAACTGTCAACGTTATACATATGAATTTCTTTTTTCGCTGTCGTACGAAACTGATTATACTCTGATATAAGTAACCGCGGTTTATCATTGATTTAATGTTTGTTTTATCAAGACTTTTTTATCTGCTGTGTACGTGAATCTTATTGTTAGTAGTCTTTGCAAAAATCTAGATTAATCGTTGCTAAGCACGCAAAAATAATATTTATGTAAATGTGACGGTCGACGCGAAAGATTGTTATTTTTTTTCTCTTTGTTATATTCAATTTCTAATTAAAAACAATTTCTATTTTTATAAAACATTTTAGCGCCTATGTTTGGAATTATTTTTAATGTAAAAATGTATCATCTCACTCGCAGCATTGACTCAGGCAGTCAATGTTGTTTGTTTTTTGCAAAATATTAGTAAATACAAAAAAATAGACGCGTACGAGGCCCGACGGGTGTAACGAGTTTCATTGATTCATAATAAAATATTAAAAGTTTTGCGTTTGTGCTGTCTCGTCTCTCTTCGTATGTATTTATCTATTAGATGTGATGTCAGAGAAAGAGGTGATGTCAATATTTCGTCTTTGCTATCATTGATGCGAGGGCGAAGAGACACATACACTTGATACGTCCCGATCCTCTCGAGACTCTATCTTTTTCCGAGTCAGAATTTTATTTCTCTTTTTTATCCTCAATGTTCTCGTATTTATGGATTTCAAAAAATTTAAATTATACAGAATTTGAGCGGCAAATGAAATTTTCCACTTGGAGGCTTAAAGAGGAACTCGCGATAAAATCATAAAATGGTTTAAAAAAAATGCTCTGTGTTTAAATTAAAGAAGATATTAGATTCAAAAATGGTACAAAATTCCCGTTTAAAAAAATCCAGCTTCAACCTCGAACTTGAAACGTCACTCCGGATGTCGACCGATGATCTTTCGATCTTCGAGAAACATGTTTTTTTTTTTCTCCAGCAAAAGGGGAATCGGGTCGCGTAAACGCTTCTTATCGGCGGCTCTCGATTGTTTCACTCTCGATCCGTCGGTTCCGACGGATTCGCTCTTTTCCGAGCTCGCACTTGTGTCGAAACGACACCGATGACGTTTCTCGGTGACAGTGCGTGCCACGGGCCGATGACTCCATTCTTCGCTCCCCGATGCGTTTGTCCACTCGTTTTGAGTTTCTATCGCATCGTCGCCGTTAGAAACCGTGTTTTGCGGTGAATCCGACTCGTACGGACCGAACCCTTGGCGAACGTCAGCGCGAGTAAAGTGTCGGTGAAACGCGTCGAGGATCGTGAAACATGTTGCAATGATGTTTAATGTGGCAATATCGAGGATATTCGGTTATCACATGAAAAGCTTTTTGAATTTTTGAGCGACAAGCGCTGACAGCTGTTTATATTTCTCACGTTGAAATACGACGCCTTGCACTTGACGAATCATTTCAACGGTCAATCTGAAAACAAAGATTTCTTTATCGATAATTATTATTTAATTGAATACTTCGCGAGACTGATATATCGTCTTTCTGCGCGTTGAAAGTGGAGAATAATGAAATGCGATGTATATTCAAATGTGGAATATTCGCCCTTGTACTTTCAAGTTACAAGGCCAGATCTGATCTAATTCAACTAGTTGTTCTAATCCTAGGATATCGGAACGTGCCGCGATCAAATAAAGAGACCATTCTATTAGAATGACAAATGAAAATAGAATTCCGTTATTGTCGTTCACTCTTCTCCGTTAATTTCGATGTCGCGTATATATGTTTGGAGTATATGTGTTGGTCGACACGGCCGCGGGCGCTTTTTGAGATTAACGAATTTCGATAAGATTAGCCGCATGATACGTGATCGGGAAACGTGCGCCGATGGAGTTTCGTCGAGAGTGGACACGGTGATGTAACACGGAGTCTAGAGATAAGACCCAACGCGGCAGCCTTAATATAATTAGCGTTTCTCGAGATTACAGTTTTGACAAATTAGAATCGAATTCTGAAAATAAACACGGGATATCGAATCGCATCTGTTACAGTTCAATAATATCGAATGCGTGATTTATATACAGAATAGATTTTTAGATAATTTGAAAAAAAAAAAAAAATATGAGCGATTTTTGCCTGCTGTGTTAATCTCTCGCGTAATTTACCATCGATGACAGATCGCGTTATCACGAGGAAAGTCCAGCGAAAACTCGTTATGTCAAAGTACCGGTGAGATCATCTTTATCGCAGTAAACAAATATATGAGTGTATATATATCTATATATATATATATATATATATATATATATATATACACATATGAAAAATATATATACTTATATCAACTGTATTGGTTATTTCTTAGGCGGTTGAACGGACGCGTTCCAATTTCCTCGAACCTGTTCTCGTCATGGCCATCGTACGTAATATTCACGATAAATCGATCTAGGAAGCACGACCGCTTATCGCGGTTCGCGCTTAGAAAATTCCCCGAGTCTTTTTTTCTTCGGATCGTCCTTCGTTCTCCCATACGCTCGAACGTCGTAATATTTCGCTCTCGGTTAAAGTCTACGATTTATTTTCGTGGTTGGCCGCTTATCTAGCCCAGGGTTAATCGTTATCGCGATTATCAGATCGATGAGATCGGACTCGCACGATTTGTGCGAGTGATCCGTCGAAAGTGCATATCGGTCAAGAGGTCTGATTATCTCAAGACAGGAGGAAGAGGGAAACCGTGTATGTGTATGTGCGCGTTTTAGATTAGGAAGTTTTCTTTGCGCTCTATTTTTTTTTCTTTTTTTTTTTTTTTTACCTTGACATCAGGCTAGGAAATTTTTTTTCCTCTCACGAAAAAGATCGTCGCGGAGAGCGAGATGAGAAATCGACAAGAAACAAAGTTATTGTACTCTCCTTTTTTCCGTTCCTCTTTTGGAGAAAATGAATATGAGTGAATATTTAAAAAACTGCGAGAATATATATCTTCGCGGTAGTAAATATTTCGAGCATATTAATGGTTCAAAGGACCGCTATACGAACGCGATAAAGTGAATGTATGTGCGTGCGCGCGGGACTCGCGTGATTTATATTGGCGAAAAAAATATTATTCCGATCGTGAGATATCTCTGTAAAAAGTAATCGCGAGCTCGTCTTGCGATCGTGTCGAGCGATACGGTTTGATTGATCTGTTCAAATTTAGTTATATCTATGATCGATCGTTTCGATGTTTTCGACGATAACCCGCCCAGTTGGGCGACAATCTGCGACGTCAATATCTTTCGATGAGTTTAATTAATGAACTATTTAATGGGTTTAATTAATGTACTATATCTATTATGTATATATTATTCTGATTGACTTTACTGATTAAATTTACACAATTTGTAAGAAATTGCCAAATATTTTAAATAGAAATATTGTAGGAGATAGGTAATATTAAAAATTTACATGCTATAATTAATCGTTGATTAATTTTGTATATATATATTGTCTCTCTGATGTAAGTAATATATTTGTGTAAGAACTTATTGTATAATACATTAATAACGACAGGAAAATCTCGATTGCTTGGCAATCAGAATTAATCGGATATGCGTGTCACATTCCGTGCGGTATCAATCTTATCGATGTACGCTTTTTCGTGTGTATCTTATCGCGCATTGTTTTCGAGTGCTTTATTTGCTCTGGCCAAGTAATTTTTGCGTTAGCGCGAAGTATGAGGAAAAGAAAGAGAAAAAAATGTAATGTTAGAATTTATGTGCGCGTTAAACGATCGCATACTTCGCTTAAAGGAACATATGTGTGCTGTGATCTCAGTAAGTCGAAAGATTTGTCACTTATTTTTGCGAACTTGAATTGAAAATGAAACACATTAACCGACTTTGGCAACCGGTTCTTCCCCCGAAAAAAATTTTTTTCACTCGTACCTGTTTTCTCGCGATAACAAAAATCACCGTCGTCGAAACTTTACGGCCTCCCAGAAAGAAGAGAAGGAGATGGTTATCTAATATTTCCGAAAATTCCGCGTCTCTCGATAAGACTTCATCGTTCCTCTCTTTCTTAGCGTCTCTTTTCCTCTCGCGTTTCTCTATCCGGATTGGACCGACCTGTCTCGGTTACGTCATCGATGACCTTGATCGCCTACGCAAGTTGATTGATAATTCATTTCGAGCACTTGATCGTCGATCGAGCGATACTCAGTATGTTCGCACTGAAGCGCTGATCAGGACCTAATTACCGTAGATCTCGTTGATCGATTATCAGATTTCGACACGTTGCACTTTAAGTCTTCCATTGCGGTAAGTCTGCTGACTTTGTGCGTCTCTTCCCCGATTTTATCGGATCTCGATTTTTTTCTCGGAAGTAGTGCTAGTGTGTCTTGATCGGAAAAATCGCCTTCTGCTCGTCAAGTCAAGCTCGTACAATATGCTCGATTATATATCTGGTGTGTAAATTGAATTTAAAAGGCTCTTTCACGTCAGATATTCTGAATATCGAGGAAACATGAATTGCAACGAAATGGAAGCACGGTCGGAAAAGAACACAGTATATTATATTCGCGTATCACGCAATCCAGAATCCGTGAGAGCCACCGACGATGCGACGATTTGATCGAAACGACGATTGAGATGCAGCCGATGATTGTTTTCATTCTGTTAATTAACGCAATACAGATTTTTTTTTTTTTTTTTTTTTTTCGGATTAAACGCCGCTGACGTCTTATTAAAGAGGCTCGATCTATGTCTTTGCGTGCCCCTCCTCCGGCCCCTTCTTTCTCGAGTAGTACAATTAAAATGCCACGCCATGTAAATCGCGAAATTATTCATTGCCAATAAAATCGCGGGGAGGGAAGATTTTTGCATCGTTATCGCGTTTGTCTAAAACGCACCAATTAACTTTCTCATTTCTCATTTAACTTTCTCACCTGCATATAATATAACGTTGCATCTTACTCGATGGGTCTAAATCGATCGAATCGTTGCTCCTCGAATTCAAAATAATTTTGCATGCGCGGGTTTTTTAAATATATATATTATTTTTTTTTTTTTTTTTTTTTTCAAATTTCACTAATCATCTCAGACTATCATTACCGAAGAAACAAAGCGACGCTTGTCATGTGAAAAAAGATTCGAGCTAACCCGTGCCATTCGATTTATTTTGCAGGGCGGAGACCGGCAAGAAAATTCCTTTGGTGATCCTCTCAGCAAATCAGATCAGGATTACCTATGATCCCGCTGGGCGTCGCGAGGACGACGGAAAAGGCAGAGAGGCGCTTTTGGCAGCGTTCCTAATCTTCCTGCCTGGCCTGCCTCCCGTTCTCTTCTCTCTTTCTCTCTCTCTCTTTCTCTCTCTCTTCATTACGTTTTCCACTCCCTCTTCCTCCTCCTTCATCTCCACCTGCTCGCGTTTCTCTTTGCCGAAAGATCGTGGACGCATCGAGATCTCACGTCGGATCGCACTATGGACATGAGCAGCGAGTCGAGCACCGCTAGATGGTATGAGCCACCTAGGTCGTCGCTGGAGCCGCCTTCGGGGGGCGCCGGAGTGGCCGGGGTGGTCGGCAACCCTGGCGACTACAGGGGTTACTACCCTCACGCCGGACCGACGGCGCATCATCCCGCAGCCGCGGCCCACTACGCCCACAGTAAGTACACACGTTTTCTTCCATCTTTTTCTTTTTTTTTTTTTTTTTTTAAATCGCCCTCCGTTTCTTCTCTCTTTCTCTCTCTGCACGTTTCCTTTCCTGAGAATGTCGCGTCGCGACGGTTCAACGACCGAGCGCCACCGGAGGTTTCTTCTCAAAAAGTCGATATGGTCGAGGAGAAGCGAGTGCGCTTTTTATTCTTTTTTAACGCGCGTAATCGTGGAACTAATTTATTATAATCTCTTATCGATCGAAGTCCGCCTTATTGATTCCGACGCGCCGGAATTTCGAGAAACTTTCGATTAGTAGTGTTTCGGTCGCCTTAAAGGATTCGCGTCTTCTTAAAATATCGCGAATATTGATATGGATATGAAAAAGAAAACAATATCGAGAAAAAAAGAAAAAAAATACATTACTATCGGAATACGTTAATTCTGTAAAATGGTCGGCGACTAAACCTCGAGTCCTTACAACAAGGACATCCGTTACACGCAGGGTCGTATTTTCTCTCGCGTGTTTGACGATACGGTTCAACGACCTTCGAACAGTCACCTCTCCGCGAGAATGAGACGGAACACTCCTCATTAATTAAAATTTCTATATTTAATTAACGAGGCGTCTCCCTTGATGCATCGCCATTTCGCTCATCCTTTTCTCCGCGATTAGAGATGCCCTATCTTGATTAAATATATATAAAATAAAATTAAATTTTTACCACGGCTGATAGCAGCGAAACATTGCACCACTGGGAGACTAAAGAGAGAGAGAGAGAGAAAGAGAGAGGGGGATGACAACTGTAACATGCGACAGGACTTTCTTAGCGCAACGCTAATTCACTTCGAGTGCAACGAGACGCACTCGAGCACTGCGTGTTCTCGAACACGCAAGTGCGTGTTGTTAGCCACGTGCTACCTCTTCTCGTGTACGCTCTCGACTTTTGCCTGACAAATGACTTTCCATTTCGAGCGATTCACGCCGCCGCCCTTCTAAAACGCGAATGACAGCGAGAGGCAAAGAATACCGTAAGTCAAGTCTCGATAGATTAAAGGACAAAAGCAAGGAATTTGGTTGCGCATAAAAAAGCATAAATGAACGATGCTTAATGTAATGTTAATCGGGACTGGATAAAAGAGAAAAGAAATAGCGAAGAAGTATGACGAAGTTAAGTATCGGCACTTGTTATTTGTGCGATAATAATTTAACAAATCAAAGCAGAACTTTCGGAAATAAAATAAAAGGCAATTAAGCGTCTCTGAAAATGTTTTAAATGTTTTCATCAAAGATCTTATTTTGTTTATGTAAAAATTTTTTTCTTTCTCTGGAATCTGATAGTTGATATTTTTATTTTAAACATTTTGTCAAAATGGGGCTGTAAGAAGCTTCAAATATTCTTATCTCGCTCCATATATAGAACAGAGTCACGAGCAAATTGTTCCTCTTGAACTGTATATCTTCAAGTAATTTACGGCGTCCTACAAAGGGAAGAGAGCCATTTGGTAAGAGAGGCGCGTTTTACGCCGATAGTGTATGTACACTATTGTGTGTAATCTCGATAGCGCTCCTTCGGTTCCTCGCCGTTGGCCAAGCATAAAAAAGCGTAGAAATAGAGAATGAGAAGAAAGGAGAAACGAGAAAGAAAACGAGGAGAAGAGCGAAAAGACGAAGAAACGCGATGGAGGGAGAGAAGGTGGACGCTTGGACTCGAGACTCTTGGATGTGCCGGGAGGAAAGGAGGGAGAGTTAAAAGGAGGAGGAGAGGCACGAGATAGAGAGGACGAGAGGGAAGGCTAAAAAGTGTGTGCGTGTGCGTGGAGCCGAGGAGGAAACACGATACAGCCGGGCCAGATCTCGGAGGCCCGTGGAAGGCGATATCCCTGATTCGTGCCGACGTGCGCGGATCATACTCGGGCCTCTGTTAGCTCGTGGCCCTGAAAAAACGACGCTCCTAATCGGAATCAAATCTACTGTACGATTGTACGCGTCGAGGAGACGCGACGCGGAAAAAGCACGGATGTTTTACTTGCGAGCTTCTTGCGTCTCGCCGCCAGCGCGGTCGATGATTTCTTTTTATCTACCGAGACAGAGAGAGAGAGAGAGAGAGAGAAAGAGACGTTTTTTGATTTCGAGAACAGCAAGGCAAGTCGGTCGCTTTTAATTATCGTCGGCCGAAACGATTATATAGGAAAACCTTCGAGTCTCGTTCCGAGTTTTGACAGTTGAGCTTTGACATGAGTAGGGCGGGAAAATGTGTTGACAGCTGGTGAATATCTTTTTCAAAATATTCTTAACCATCGCGACAGTATTACGATAAATTTTAATTCTAAGACACAACAACGTAACACAATTATATTTACATAAAGAAATATAAATTTCTCTCTAGCTTCGTAAACCTCGGAATATCATGTAAACGATTATATACAATGGAACCGTAATATACATGCGCAAGGAGAAAGCGAGTTGCCCCGAGTCGGAATCATTTAGCTTACTGGGATTACTAATAGGACTAGGTCAGATTTTAATATTCGCTAGAGCGATATTTCTCTCCGACAATTTAGTCATAGA
>JBCAUJ010000005.1:6361686-6379186 GCA_038406275.1 Cataglyphis albicans | reverse complement strand
TCAGATATTCGTCAGGATCGAGTTTTTCACCGATGCAACCCGGCTCTATTCGCATTTACTAATTATTCGTTATCTAGGGAGAGGCGTGGTAGAGTGTTATATATATATATTTTTTTTTTTTTTTTATGGAAATATTTCTCTTCTCCTAAAACAATGTAGGAGAAAATGCAATAACGATAAGCGCCGCTCGAACAATTAATTTTATCTATACTTATTTTCACTTTGTTTGGGGAATTATCGCGACACTGATATTTCGTTGTTGTGTATAATTAGTTAGCTAGGAGATAGGGAAAAGTAATTCTGGTGGAGCAAATAAAAAATTGATGATTGATCAATATCATATACTTGTGATTAGTTTAATGAAAGAATGAATAAAATTTTTATTTAATAACTTCGAACGATTTGCGCTTTTCTACAATTTCAAATTAATTTTTATCTTCTGATCTCAAGACGAAATTTTGCTTCTATTTTAAACCCCAATTTTTTCATAGATTTTAGATTCTGATAGGTCTTTTTTTTTTACATAAAAATTAAGATCTTTTACTTTGTAATAAATAGTAAACAATTTTTTATTAAAACAGAAGCTTTCGACAAAACTACAAGTTTTTTTTTTTTTGAAACAGGAGTGATCAGCTTAAAGTATCAAAATAAAGGTTAAAAAATAGGAGAATAATTTATGAACTCGGGATATCAAAATATTGCATTATTAATAATATCTTTTTTTCTATTAGTCAAATAGGAAGGAGGGAAGGGGAGAGACGCGATTAGTAGACGAAATTGCACTTTTCTCTCGCGCGAGCCGGCCGTTTCGTTGACTGGAAAATGCTTGGCTTTCGCGGCTTTCACTCCGCCGCTTTGATCCTGATCCGTAACCGGAATGGAATAATATAAATGTAAATTGGGATCGAGATACTTGCGTATCTCAGCCCGCATAATAGATCGCAGTTTTTCACCGCGCAAAAGAAGAGAGAAAAGAATCTCGATGTTCGGGATATTTCGCAGGTGCGTCATAAACCTGATCTATTTTCCGGATCAGTCGTTGATAGTCGTGGTGCGCGCGCGCGCATGTATCGCGATTACCATATTAATTTATTACCGGAATCGGTGTCGTGTTCCCTCGACAAGTAGGTGCGTGTACCTTTTTTTATCCGCGCGTGGGCGCGGATCCGCTCCTGAATCATCTACGCTCGGTCGATCGAGAGATTTAATCGAACCGATCTCGCCCGCCTCTGACGATATCGCTTATGTCCATATGAACTTGACATGCTAAAGAGAATCGAAATCTTTTTTTTTTCCATTTTTGATATTACTTTTTGTAAACTAAATTTAATAATTAGGATCATTCTTTTACGAAATTATTTAAGCTTTAATAACAAAAAAATGTAATTTACATATAAAAAATTTCTTTTTAAAATTTTTAATAATAAGTGGAAAACCGTTCGCTGTCATTGGGATGCAAAATAGAAGCTCGATTTTTGTGTACATAGAAATTAAATTTATTGAAATATCTTCCTAGAATCTATAAACGTGAGAAAATTAAGATTGAAAAATGCGAGCAACATCACCACTAAAAGAAAAAAAAAAAAAAAAAGAAAAAAAAAAAAAATTATCAAAATAATTTACAAACATTACCATGATAATGTTTCGAGCGGGAAAAAAATGCGATTAGAAACGAACGCGTTATCTGCCGTGGTGCCGATCTCGCTACGATATAATAGTGACTGTATCCATAGATTTTTCATGAATATTCATGATACGCCGAGCGGCACTATAATCGGTGCGCGCAAACCCTCGGCTATTATCTAGGAATCAGCCGGTCGGATAATATCGCGGAGGAGAGAGCGGTGCGACGCGTATATTTAATGACGCGGTTAACGGCGGGGCGAGAAGCGGAAAATGTATTTTCCGAGCGGCCGTCGGGGATTAAGAGACAATCTCGAGTTGAAAAAGTGATTCGCGCGACTCTCGTCTTCCTTCCCTCTTCTCCGATCGACTTAATCGCGAGTTGAAATTTGATACGACGGCAATAAAACGATTGCGAGGAAATCAATATCGTTAGCATAATATCGCCGTTAATATACGACAGGTTATATTTTCGGTGTTGTTCGGTTCGTGGCTCGCGTTTGTGGTGGGCGTCCCGTTGATGCCGAAGTCGGTATTTCTGGTCTGCCCGATAGACGGGCAATGTCGCCTTAATAGTACAAAGACGAATGCGATGAGCGACATTATATTAGGTCCCGTTTCCAAACGAGCGTCATCGTACCGGGATGAACTCTCGCGGAATTCTTGAAAAATCCACGTGTTTTTATTTCCCCTGCCGTTCTGCAAATCAAGTTTTCAACGCGTTAATTGAACGTCGACAATTTCCGACATACATATTTATAAGACGTTGCTTGCGACTATATCGCGAAGACTGGATCTGTATAAAGATGCATAAACTTGCGCGAGTAAAACTTTCATCCTTTCTAGACGATTTCTCGCGAAAATCATCGATATTCGCCGGAATGTCGAGAATGCGATGTCGAGAGGCTCTCCGTCGACCATACACTCTCGGACGCGCTCCTCAGCGATCGCAGATAAAATTGCGAGATCGACAGAAATATCGCGTCGAGATAACAGCGTCGAGAGAGAGTTACGTCAGCGCGTCCGTCAGGATGGGACACGAGGGAGAGAAGTAAATAAGAGAGACAGAGGGAAGACTCGCGGGGAGTGGAGAGGGCGAAAAGTCTCGCGAAATCCTGTAAAAACGGGAGTCGATGGCGAGGAGGGGGGGAGAGAAGGAGGGAAGATCGAGGAGAGGCGGAAAGCGCGATAAATATCTCGGCGCATGGAAGTTTTTATAGCGTGTCGAGAGTGCGAAGTGGTTCTCTCTCTTGATTCTCTGTCTGCTTATTTCTTCGTCGTCTTTATCCCCGGGCCCTCGTCGCGCTCTGTATCTCTTTTCTCTTTCTCTGATTGTTGGACAGAAAGAAACGACCGGCTTAACGCACGTTCCTCTCGTAAATCCCCGCTGTTCGCCAGTAATATTTCACAATCGAGTTATTGGAAAATTGAAAATTGTATTTTCCTATTGTACGCTTCGAAATGATGGAAAGATCGCGGAATCGCAAAATAACAAAAGGCAACGTTTCTAGAGATCGTTAACGGGGGAAGAAGAGAAGAGGGGAGGATAGGATATCTCAGGGTGCAACGGAACGGTCGAGTAGTAGAGAGTGCGGTGTTTACTTTTCATCGCGGCTAACGCCGTGATGCAGCGGATCCAATTACAGACAGGCCATCGTTGGCTCCGATTAATTACAGAGCCGCAGCTGCTCATCTCGCTGCGCCTGCTGTATTCGTGATATTGTGTTTCGCGCCCCTCTCTAAATTTAGACGGCGACTACTTTCCGCGGACGAGGTCGGTCGCCGCCATTTCCTTGCATTCGCGGCGAGCAATTTTGCTTGCATATATTTCTCGGAACGATAAAACGTCTTTATATATCCGGAGGAACGGCATTTGATTTTTAATAATTGCGTTGAAAAAATGATGGAGTTTTTATATCTCGTATGACGCAGACATTCGCCGGAAGTAAACGCGAGATGCGGCGCTCTCGAAATTCATGCCGTATTAATTAACAATTGGGAGGCGAACGAGGCGCGCGATTTGATAAAACATCGTTCTCTCTTGTTATCAGCGTATGCCGTAAAGGTGGAGCGACGTCGGCGTTGTTGGCAAGAAGCACTCGATATATCGATCGGCCGACCGGACCAACCCACCCGTAAGCGGGTTTGCATGCGTCGCATGTGCACGCTCCGGCATTCGCTGGCAACAATGTGCATCCGCAAATTTGCACGGATATTAAGAACGCTGCACTTTCCTGCACGGCGAGAGATGGGGATCGGTTAATTAGATGGACCGACGTTGTCGTCGTCGTCGTCGTGGTCGTCGTTGTAAGATAATAACCGGGGATAATTAATTTGATGCGTAATGAGCTCTCATTAATGACATAGGTGACCGTATCGTCGCAGGACGCTCATAATTGCCCATTCATTTTTGTCCCACAAACGTCACTCTAATCTCAGATATCGTTCGTCGCGCAAGTTTTTTTTTTTTTTTTTTTTTTTTTTTTTTTTTTTTTTTTTTTTATACCGTTAATTATCTTCTCATTAAGCGCAATTGTTTTTACGCTATTGCATTTATATTTACGTGCGAGATTTTTATAATTATTAGCAAAAAAAGCTGCCTTTTATCCGAAACCATTTCATTTATTTCGTCAGGTACATTGACATCCCGGCGTGCCTTTGTTCCGTCTCGCAGATGAGACTTTGCATCGAGGGGACGAAAAATATTGTCTGAAATAAAAAATACAGTTACATATTTTATTGGCAATATAAAAAAAAAATTGTTGCGGCGAATTATTATATAGTCCGCATAGACTTTTGCATGCGACACGCGGCGTCCGATTCGGCCTCGGAGCGCAATTAACGTCAGGCGAACATTTCTCAGGTGCAATCGGCCAATTTTGCACGCGACGCCAAGGAAACGCTCGTATAACGAAAGTAATATCGCTAATGAACGGCTAATTACGCGCCGGCGTAATCCGATGGACGACTCGCAATGGCGATTCTCGAGCGACGAAGAATAATAGGTACGCAGGTTTCGCGTCGGTTAAGCCGAATAAGAGGAAGAGCAAGTGGACCTTGCACTTAATTAAGACGTCTACCGCAATTAGGGTTTAGCTTTTACGATCGATATAAAAGCCGATCATTCCGCGCTTGAATCGGCTTCTCCTTTCTAGCGGACCGTTACTAGGATATCCAGACATCCTCGCGACGGCAATGAAATCGGCAGTTTTAAAAGCAGTTAATGCGATCGATGCCTCAATATTTATTTACATTTGTTTTTATTTCAAGAAGAAAAGTTGTATTTGCATTAGATTACTAATCGAAATTTATTTGTCCAATAAATGTTAAAGATATCGATGTAATCGGCATCCCATCTAACGTCTTTCGTTTGTTTTTCCAGCGAGGATGTCGAGCAGCGGCGTGTCGAGCGGTCCGGTGAGCCAAGTTTGCCGGCCGCACTTTCACAGCTCGGTTCTCCACCCGTGGCTGTCCGGCAGCAGCGCGGACACCTCGAAGACACCCTGGGGATTTGCCGCGACGACGGCGACCACGGGCGGCGCCGTTAACGACGAGAAGCCGCAAAGTCCGCTGGGATCCTCGCTGCCGCCAACCTCTGGAAGTTTGTCGAGTCACGGTGGCGGCGGCGCCGGCCACCATCTCTTCTCCTTCCCGCCGACGCCGCCCAAGGACGCTACACCCGACAGCATAACCGCCAGCACGACCTCCAGCACGAACAACAACAATAACAACTCGACGAACGCCAATAACAATAATAATAACAGCGGTAATCCTCTCTCCGGGCTGGGCGGCGGAGCCGCCAGCGAGTATCAGGCAGCGGTCGCGCACGCGGCGGTAATGGGTGCGTTTATGCATCATCAAGACGCGCTGGGCGCATCCGGCGCCGGCTCGTGCGACATCAAGCCGACGGTGATGCTTGGCCATCATCACGGGGCGCCCTCGCCGCCGCATCAGCAGCACAACGGTTCCAACAATGGCGGCAACGGTCCCGGCAACAACGGCTCATCCGCCGGTCAGGTGAAGCAGCGAGAAGGTAATAACCAATCCGGCAATGTGACGGGTAGCCAACAGGCGAGCACCACGCAGCAACAACAGCAGCAGGACGCGTATCAGAACAACAACGGCGTGCCGGCCGGTGGCGGTGGCGGTGGTGGTGGCGGCGCTGGATCCTCTGGCAATGGTAATAGCGGTAATAGCGGCGGCAGCGGCGGCGCGGTCTCGCCCTGCAGAGACAGTTACGCGGCTGCGGCCGCGGCCGTCGCGGCCGCGACCAACAGCCACCATGCCACATCCGGTTCGCAGTACGACCCGGCCGCGAGCGCGTACAACATGTACCAACACCTGCAGTATCCCGCCACCAGCCACCATCACCATCATCATCATCACGGCGCCACCTCGGTGTCGTCCACGGCCGCGTCGTCCCACAATCCCCACAACGGCGGTGCGGTCGCCGGTATTTTCGGTCACCATGCCGGTGCCGGTAACGCGGCCGGCGGCGGCCTGACCGGCGTCGCGGACTCGAAACTGCTAGTCGGTCACGCGCACGGAAATACGCCGGGCTCGCCTTCCGCGCAACAGCAGCAGCAGCAAAAGCCGAGGAACAAGTCGAGGACGTCCGCCGGTAAGCGGCACGCGGGTCTCTTTCACGGTTTTTTTTCCGTTTATCTTTTGGGTTCTCTCTTCGGATCACTCTTTTCGTTTCTCACGTCATTTCCTTTGGTTTCTTTCGATTTTTTCGAGTTTTTATCTTTTTCTTTATTTGGTCATATTTTTCTTTTCATTGCTAATATCTTTTAACGCGGGAAAAATGTTTTAGAAAATGTTTTGAGATTGAATAGAAGCTTCCGTAGGTTCTGTGAAAATTTGAAAAGAATTATAGATTGTAGTTTTTTTTTTATATTTATTAGAGAAATATTAAACAGAGATTTTAAGAAATTTGTTATGTATATTGTTTAAAATACTTTTTTTTTTATTTTTCAAGACACAATTCTCTGTTCGAGAGGATACGAATGATAAATGATATTTTCCCCGCTTAAAATATATTAGAATTTCTTTTCTCGAATCATTTGGGAATTGAATCATGGGTTTTTTTTGCATCATTGTTTGCTTTTGGCATTTTCATTCTGCTTTTTTTGCACCGGCGTCGATTATTAAAAGATACTATATATATGTAAATTTTTAATAGTTTTCTTTTTATTTTATCTCTCTGTGACTATATTATATTATCAAAAATTTGATTTATGATATTTCATGAAATTGATTCAAGTTAACGTATAAAAATCGACGCCAATGCATTTTTTCCTAATTTTATAACCTCTCCCATATATTTTATGTTTAATTAAATTTTTTATCTTTTTCTTTTCATTTTATTCAAAAAAATAATTTCTTTTAGTTTATTTTGAAAATTATTTTTATTTTATCTGTATTCTCCCTCATTCGAACGTCTAATTGATATGTCTCAGAAATATTTCAAATATCTTCTGGACGTGCAAACGAATGGGGAAGAGAATACAGGCTGCATTTTTATTATTTGACTTTGTTTTCTCATTTTTTTTTTTTTTTATTTTAACCGTGAGCTTTCGGTGGCGGTCGTCTTACGCTTGAAGTACGTTCAGAACACGTTTTTTCCACCTCGTTCATATTTCTTTTTCGGTCGAGCAGAATCACACAATAATGATGAAGAAAGGGAGGGAGGCACTGGTGACTGTGATTTTTTGTATTTTGCCTCACTGATGTGTTTTTTGCGTGGCACCCACTCGAGAGAGCGAGCGCGAAGCACCACACCCGATTTTCGAGATGTGACACACAATATATATATATATATATTATATATCTCTATGTGTCCTTGTTTATATAAATATACATATTTTATTATATACATGCATATATACATATATATACATATATATACACACATAAGATACGTTAATGTTTCAAAGACACGAAGAAAAGCACAGATTTTTTTCGATGTGGTGTGACTAGCGCTGCGTTTTTTTGTTTTTGTCACGGCAAAGCTCCCTCTCAAAGAGTCCACGGACCATTTTTCGGTGAATATTTTTTTCTCGTCCCGCGAAAATTCGCGAGTCACTGATTATAATTATCGCGCAACGATGAGAACCGCGTGTGTTCTTTGGGGAGTCTTTTTTTCGTAAGAAATTGCGCGTTCGCCCGCGGTAACGCACATCGTAGACGAAAGAGGAAGAAGGTGGTGGCGGCGGTCGACGGCGAAGCGGGGAAATGAGAAACGGTTGAAAAATGCCGGATACGCTGATTGCGGTAATAATGGCCGGTTGCTTCGGCCAGCGTAGCGGCGCCGACGGCGTGGTAAAAATCCCAATTCCGGGAACAATGGCCCCCGGCTTCGCGGCATGGAAGCCCGCTAATTGAATCGACTTACGACACACACATATACGCATACATATATATATATATATATATACACATATCAATCGCGCGTCAGAATCTCTCGAGAAAAAGAAGCCGGACGAAGCACCCGCGGCTCGTTTAGCGACGCCTTACTGCGATCGTCGGGAAAATCGCCCATGAGGAGATCATGAAAAATGATTTTCGTAACAGGTAGCTGCGAGTCTATCGGCGAGAAGCAGTGTCTAAAAAGAAGCGAGATGCCAAGTATTTGAGCAATACTTCACAAATGATAGGCACACGGGATTGGCAAATATCCTTTTACGCGCGATGGCCAGGAGGGGAGAACCGGGATGGAACGGAGCTGTCAAAGAGTTATCGAGAGTGGAAACCAAGGAGGAGAAGCTTTGCGGCACGAGTCCCGTTAGTTTCGAGAGGATCATGACGGGCAATTAGCGGAGGAGGAGAGAAGGAAGAAAAGCGAAGGAGAGTGAGAAAGAGAGAGAGAGAGAGAGAAAGGTAGTCGTGGGCCAGCGCGAGATTTGTGACGGAACGCCGCTTCCCTCGTACTGAATCATAACTCGGCCGTTGATGACAGAAGTGGCACGGGACAAGCGGCGGTTTCCTTCCGCCTCCGCTCCGCCGATCCTCTTTCGCGCTCCAACGACCACCGGTGCCCCCCGGGCCTAAATACCCTCGCCCGTTATTGTTTCTGCGATCGACAATAGAGTACAATCGCCGCGGTAAACGTCGCGAAACGCTTACGAGGGGATTTTCTTTTTATCACACATGAATCTTTTATCTCGGCTAATATTTGATGCGGAGGTAAATTTAAAGTATATTTTCTTTAATTCGTTTATAGGAAAACTACAAAGATACGTGAAAAATTATATTAGATGTGACGAAAAAAAAAAAAAAAAATAAAGAAAAGTATTCTATATATATATATATTGAAATAATAAAGTAGAGAGAGAGGAAATAATTTTCCAAATTCTATTTGCAAGAGAATCTTGTCATAATTTGTATTTTTACGTTTCATAAAATATTGAATGCCGTAATTTCGGGAAAGTTTCGAAAAAGTCAAAACGGAAGCTCACACCTAACGAGCGCTTTTGTTGCATGACGTTAAGGTCGAAGGTGACGCCGAAAACGGGAGAGCGAGTTAGTCGCTTTAGGGGTGAATTCGGCCATTTTACCGTCACCTTCTGACACGAGAACTATATTTTGACGCAAACGAGCGTCACGTCGGTGTTTCGTGGCTGATATCCATCGTCCGCATCGGAAACTATACGCGGATTACACCGTAGCATCGGATCGATAGTCGGAAGGCATCGGCATAAGGAAAAATACACGCAATTGGAAACTATCATCAACAACGATCTATGAAACGTATCATCATTAATTGATCGATAATAAATAAATCGACGAGAAATACGCGCGAAAAAATGCCAGGTAGAAAACAATACAATACAACGATATAACAAAGGAAAAAAAATGATGATTTAATCAGCAATCAGCGTTGTCGAAATCAAATCAGAAAGCAGGGAGGAGGAAACGAGATTGATCGCCGCTCGGTTATTGTCGACACGAGGGATCAGGAATCGTCGCGGGATGACGATCGACGTGGTAGTCGCTCGTTATCACCCTCCGGAATCTGCCGGGATTCGATAAGACGGAAATCGAATTAAGGCGCTCGAGGAGCGGAGTCTCCTCGGGTGGGTCCTTCCAATTAGTTTCGGGATCGATTCGGCCATCGAAACGGCAATTGGGCGAGCATTAAACTCGATCGGATCCGGTTAGCGTCGTCTTCACGCTAGGATCTCGTGCGCGAGAGAGGAATCTTAGACGCGCGTAAAACGTCGACGAGAATTCCGTTTGATCGACTCCGTTATGGAATCATTCGCGTACACTGGTGGGACTCGCAAACGAGCCGCTCGCGTGTCGACAATTATTATATACGTGCGACCTACCTTACGGAATTATCCCGCCGCCGTCAAATTTCGCCGTTAAATCGAGGTCGAGTCATTAATCAGTGACGCGCGGTTCGAATCGATATTCGCGATTACACACACGTCTGATATCTTTTCTTTTTTTTGCGATTAATATCATTTTTTAAAGCCTACATCTTCTTTGCAAAATACCGCGTTTCTCTAAATACTACAGATATATTTTGGAACATAAATTATAAAATTTCACGATAATTGAAACGTACATAAGCGACGGAAAAATATCGACGACAGATCTGATTAGCGTGAAAGGACTCGCGATCCTAATAGGTAGGTAGTAGGAGGGCGGCTTTTACGAGCATCGTTAAGATCAGCGAAATAGCCGCTGGAACGATACCGATTCACTTTTATATCGCGAATCACGCTCGATCGTTTAATCGTGAGCAAGCAATCGACAAGGAAACGACTCTCGACGACGACGCAGCTTAATAGTGATCCTTTTCAGTATATAGTGGCCGATAAAGTGGCTCGGCCACGTATCCCCGCGGAGGACGCAGCTCGGAGGACGATTCGAGAGACGCGCATTTCGGGAGAAGCGATCCTTTTTTCTCGCCCTCTCCTTTTCCTCGCGGGGATCCAAATTTTTATCTCTCTCACCGCGAAGAGAGGAAGCTTCCCTTTATCGCGGGGAAGCGTACGACGATATTTGAGAACGTGAGATATAAATTTGGATGCCTTCTTCTCCTGGCATCTGATTAATGACAGATACTGGGAGAAATGAACAATCGCGAACGAGAAATCCCGTCTCTTGTTCCACTTGTATTCGTTCCCTTCTCTCACGGTCCTTGGGACTAACCAACCGCACTCTGACGTAAGTTCGATCCGTGAATCCTACAAAAGTCCATGGTCTTGAAGAGACTCTGCTTTTGCTCTTGGTAATCGCTTGGTATGGTTTGTCTGCAACTGCATGCGAGTTCTCTCTCACGAGTCACCTAACTGTTTGTAAATCTCTCTGTGAACGCACGTTGATTCGCCGAAGTCAATTTTTCTCATGTCGAATGAAAATATTCCCACGCTTATATAAATGTTATATTGCGATTAAAAAAAAAAAAAAAAAAAAAGAATAAAATTAATAATATAAAAATAAGGAAAATGTGAAATTGTAAAAAATATAAAATAAATTGAAAGGATACATGTATTATTAAAGAAATGGCATCGGAATTAAAATTTCCAAGAAAAATAATACCTGACGATTTACGTAACATTTATAAAAGATCGAGCGAGATGTTACTAAGATCGGGGATCAACGAGCGCCTACGAGTTCGCGCGGGAAACACGGAGGATCGAATTTTCGGAGAGGGACGAGCTGGAAAGCACGTTTCGGCGATTCGATCTGACGTTTCGCGCGCGGACGCGAACGATTTATATGTGTATGTCTGAAACGAATTAAACATGATTTTTATTCCGTTGGGATGGGAATGCCGATAGAGGGTCGCGAGTGCGTAAATTGCGGCGCTACTTCGACACCACTCTGGAGACGAGACGGCACAGGCCACTACCTCTGCAACGCCTGCGGCCTCTATTACAAGATGAACGGCCAGAATCGACCCCTCATCAAGCCGAAACGACGCCTGGTAAGTACCTAAGCTGTGTTACCTTGCTTATTACCATACTTGAAGGAGCAGACGACATAATCTGCGGAAAGCGATCGATTAAATTATTATATGACGGAAAGAAAATAGCCATCTTTACGATCTTATCCTTTCGCGTTAAAGGAAGATATTTTATTTATATTCCGTCAAATTCATATGTTTTATCGAGTCTAAGTCGATAGATGTGTTATAATGTGTGAAAAATGACGAGGAAATAATTGACATTTCACATAATTAAATTTAACGCGATACGTCGAGTGAATTTTGCGTAGATGACAACATATCGGGAAGGCAATTTGAGATGTGTTTCAATCTCGAAAAAAATTTTACGTCCGTCTATTATATATGCATGAATGCCGTATTCGTAAAAGTACGTCCTTGATCGTTTCCTTCGTACAAGCGAGATACACATACTTAATTAGCGGTGAGAGAGAAGCCGAGAGTTATGCGTTTCTCGCGCCGCGTAGACGTAGTAATCAGAATGCAAGATAAAACAAGGCCAAGTTAATTTCCTGTACCCGCTGATTAATACCACGTGTGCTCCGTTCTTCTCTCCGTTGCATGATTAGCGACTCTATATCGCTCCTACGACGGCAGGTCGAATGATTTTCGTCGTGTGAAGAATCTTTTTCGACTCTTATACTCGTTGGAGAAACGCGTCTTTGCAAATATCCTCCGCTATCGAGAACACGTCACGTCAAAGACGAGATCTTTGCGATCTAATCAATTCAAATTGATTGATTTTGAAGGGACGGCGAGGCCCGAATGAACTTTCTTCATCGCCTTTGCAATTTTATTTTTACGCTTTTTTTTTTTTTTTTATTTTTTTTTTATTTAAGTTAAATTACTATCTTTTTGAGCAAATGATCCGTTGCATCTAATTAATTTTTCCAGTGATGATGTGATATTTTTTACTAAAACCGCATATAAATATATATGCATACAAAATTTTCCCTGCATTTATAAAAGGAACATAGATACTCGGATCGTTTTCACGAGCGTGTTTTCAATCGTAGCGCGAAGCTTTGCACACACACACGCACACATATATGTATATATATATATCGGGATTCTATCGCACGATCGATATCACATGAAAACGGTAGCCGTGGAGGTTTCGTGCGATCGGCTCGTAGAGTTCGTGTGAACTCGATCTATTTTTGGCGACTCGGCTTGGCACCTATGTAGATGGAGCAGGCTCGTCCAAAGTACCGATGCGGAAACTCGATACCGCCGGCCGGCCCTGCTCTCTTCCTCCGTCGTCGTTCGGACTCTCTCCTCCCGGATTGCGATTCGATCTGGCTAAAGACTCACGAGAATTCGCGGAATCGATCACGAAACGCGACCGAAAACGTCTGCTTTCTTTATGGCTTTACCCTCTCTTCGCCCCTCTGTAATCGCGTAATACGGGAGGATCGAATTTCTTTTTTCTTTATACCGTATTCATAGAAGAAACACATTTTATTTTAGGCCTTCGAATTTTTTGACAATTCAAATTTAATATTTTTTAAATTTTTAATATATTAATAATTATATTAATAATTATTAATATATTAAAAATATATAAAAATATATTATTTAATATATTAATAATTATTAATTAATATATTAATAATTTTATTTTTAATAATTTTTAATATAATTTTAATGCAATTTTAAAAGTATTAGCGAAATAAAAAAGAACGAGATTTTCAGTTAGCTGTAAATCTCGATAGAAAATATACGAGAGAGAAAGATTTTGAAGGATCAAGTAGTGTTTAAACCATCGCACGCCGCACTTTCGCGCGGGCGTCAACCCTCCCCTTCTTTCGCCCCAGATCTCGTCTCGTCGACGAGAGTGCAACGGAATGTAACGAACATTACCTAGCGCGCATTGCATCGACACGTAGCGCGTTTCACTATCTCTCTCATCGTCGTTGCGCACTTTCTCCTCGGTGCGCGATACAGCAAGGTTGATGGATTCCAAAGTTTTTCACCGGCCAGCGTCGCCCCGCGATCGTTATATGCCGACCGGGCACGCCACGCGTTAATTGTCAGTTGTAAAAAAAACGGTGCAACATCGCGTAATTTCTCGCGCTCTTTTCTTTTCCCACTTTTCTTGACGCATCGCGACGATCGCTCTCTTTTTCTTGAAACCTTGTCAGAGGAAAGTCATTTGATCAAAAATATGCATAGATTGTTTTAAAAAATTTCTTCAAATTTTATTACAAAAATCTAAATATTAAATTAATTATAACAGAATTGTCAAAACTTTTAGATGAATCGAGAGGAATGGCAAATGTATATACATATATTTTTTTTTGACTTATGCATAACCATTGACATATTTAATTTAAAAGAGACGTGGAGAGTCGAAATTTGTCAATCGAATCGGTCGTTAGACACGATCGTCGGAGGACATTTTCTACGCACATTTACACACAGTACGCCCGCAATTTGTCCACCCTCGCTGATTAAACAGAGACAATCGTTTCGCGCGCTCGCCATGACGACCCGTACAAATATTGTGACGCGATGATGAACCGACACGCCCACCCATCATTCATTTGCGTGCACGCCTGTGTGCGTAAGTGCGTGCGTGAGGCGTAAAAGCGCGGTCGATAGAATATGTATCGATTTAAAGCCGTGTTGGAGGGTACGCGACACTTATATAGGCGCGATACGAGACACCTTCGACACGTTTCATAATTTATCAGTCGAACGCTCTTTTTTTTTTTTTTTTTATTCGCCTCTTGTCCCCGTTTTCCGAATTAAAAATTTATGCAACCATTCGGACGAAATTTATCCCCGATTGCTGCTGCCTATCTCGATGATATGACGGCTGGTCGTTCATGATTCTTTCTCTCTCTAGCTATCTATCTTCCCTAAACGACACCACATATAATAATGGGATATTTCGCGTGGGAAAATGATATAAAAATCGTTCGTCTGTGATATGATCGATATTTAAATTTTTTTTTTTTTTTTTTTTTTTTTTAACTCAAGAACAAAAGAATAATTATTTTCTCCTGAAAAATGATCTTTTTTTTTTTTATTGAATTGTTTCAATGACTTATTCAACAATTTAAATGTTTTATACGGGTATAAAAAATTTGGAGAAATATTATTTTAGAAATTATATCTTTATTAGAGTTTATAAACTTTTGATAAAAAGTAATGAAGATTTCGTTATAGACAGCAATAATTAAATTTTTATCGCACGAATCTTCTCGCACGTTATACCGTAAACTTTATTCTCGGAAAGCACGATCTATACTCTCGAGGGGGGGAGGGGGATGTATTCGCGCAAATGCGTATGCCTTCATCGCAATATGTCACATTTTTAGCGCCCCGTCGCGTCGACCGCGTCGAATCCGGTCACAGATGCGTCGCCGAAGAGCGGAGCGCCGATACGATCTCGGAAACAAAAGGCGGCCACCAGGTATATACGCACGCGGGTGCGCGCGCCAACGACCCGCCACCCCGTATATAATAAAGTCGTGGCACATATTGCTCCGGTGTCCCTCTTCCTCCTTTTGTGTACGTACCTATCGTACGTATCGAGCTACACGGGAATTCCACGCGCACACGTATATACGCACACGTATATACGCACACGCGTGCGCCGTGAACTTCTGCCGCGACGGCGAGTTTCGATCAGGCAGATAGCAAGGGTTGAAACCCCTCCTCCCTCCCGTTGCCACCGACGTCCGCCATGTTTGATCCTTCGCGAAGATAGGCCGGCTCGAACAGCTGGGAAATTTTCGTTTCTTTTTTTTTTCCTCCTTTTTTTCTTTTTAAACCTCTCTTTGTCGCTCTCTCGCCTCCCCTCCTCTCCGTTCGCGCTAAGGGCGGCTTACCTTTGGCAACACGTGGAATGGAATGCCGCGATACGGGGCGTCAATCTGCCGTTTCGTGCGAGAACGCGCAAAATATGGCGGAGTTTCGGTACTAGTTTCAGTAAGATTTCTAGCAACAGATATTTGTGTGATTTAATATAATTGTGAAAGTTAATTAACGAAGAATTTACATTCATCATTTTATTATCGCTATCACGTGGACCCGTATCGGTATTATTTATCTTAATAATAAGACATATAATAACATATAAATCACATATATAATTAAAATAATATGTAATATATATGTATGTATACAATATTAATTAAAAATATATAAAATGATATAGTATATTAATTAAAAACTTATATATTATTACGCTATCGATACATATTAATGTATAATATAAATTTATATGTTTTTTATATATTATAATATTAATTTAATTGCGTGGGAAAATATTGGGAAATCCTGGTGCTTGCTACCACCGGAATCGATTCTCTCAACGACGTCGCGCGAAGAGAGATGATCCTTTACTCGAAGCCGCGAGTTCTCGTAGTCGAGGGAGAAAGGAGGAAGGAGAAAAGAGAAAGACAACACTAGCTTTCTGGGCGCAGAGTCGCTCGTTAACGACTGTCCTACACACTCTCCCCTGTCTCCCTCCCCCTTGCCTTCTGCCGATGCTTATCTGCGCCCATGCCGTGCCACGCTCGTAGGAGTTACGGTCCTCCAGGCGTTCCTGGACATTCCAGCGGAAGCTGCGACTGCCACTGCTGCAGCCAGATACCAGCAACCCTCGACGAGACCCGTTAACCTTGCTAAAGACGCATAATGCGTTCGCGCAGGATCGAGAGTCTGCTGGAAACGCATGATAGCGAAGATGAAGAGACGATTCCGAGACTTTCTCTCGCGAAGTGAGAGAGCTTTCAAGATTCCGAGTGTCTTCATTCGGACATTGAAAGAACTTTAAGAAATCGTTCCGTTCGGGAGAAATGGTGACCTCGAACTTCGCCGCGCGATTTTATCTCCTCGACTCTTCTTCGGGTAGCCAAGATGGCGAGCGATCAAGAGAGAGAGAGGGACGGAGTCGGGAGATTGCTTCTCGGGTGCAGAAGATTATCTTCATCGATCTCCCCGCGAAAAATGAATTGTCGTGAAATTGTCGTTCATTGTATCTCCAAAGTGTGGAAAATTCCTTTGTAAAATGAACAAGAAAACTAAGTGTTCTACAAATGCTCTGCATTTGTTAGTCGAAACACAGAATCTCTTCTTCTTCGCACTAGAGTAATTGCGACTGGCTTGGTGACTGAAAAAAAATTTGTCTCTTACTCTCGAGATTTCAATCTAACACCTACTTTAATACCTTAAGCAAGTCACATCGCTCTCTCTTTGGAAATTAATTAATTTCTCTAAATAGTAAATCCTTTGTCGATTATCTGTGTAAGGTACAAGGTGGGGATACGATTCCTATATAAATTAAATCGAATTTTATTTAGAGTCCATAAACCGTGAAAATGGGAGGGAAAACTCTGACTCGAAATTCCTCGGCGAGGAAAAACGGTTACGGTGAACGTTAATGAAGTATCGTTATGATTACTTTACAGAACTTACTTGCAGAACTCATTTTAAGAGCACGCCTCGGCGCGCGCGTGTTACAAAAACTAGAAAGGATTTCGTAGTTCCACATCCCTCCCCCTTCCCCCCTCTCGCCCCTTTTTTCTCCTCCGTGCACGCGAAGCGCGCGCGCGCGCGCCCGCGACTCTCGCAAAGCAATCCGGGCAATGACTTGGAATACGTCTTGCGCGAACTCGATTATTCCGCCACGTGAAAGTATAATTCGCCGTGTTTTTCGCATGCGCTCGCCGTGAAAATTTCCCTTTGAATTCGCTTTTTATATAGAATCTACACACACACACACACCGATGAAAATTTCCACATAACGCGCCCCGGGATAATCGCTTCCGTGACTCACGTCGAAGGTGTAACGCTTTATATTCCGGCAATCGCTTTTAGTTGTTTCTTTTTTTTTTTTTTTTTTTTTTTTTTTTTTTTTTTTTTTTTTTTTTTTTTTTTTTTTTTTTTCCCCCCCCCCCCCCC
>JBCAUJ010000005.1:6318793-6353547 GCA_038406275.1 Cataglyphis albicans | reverse complement strand
AAAAGAATTGGTCCAGGAGTTTTTTTTGGTGTGTTTTTTTTTTTTTTTTTTTTTTTTTTTTTTTTTTTTTTTTTTTTTTTCCAGTACCATGCATAATTCAAATGTAGAAAATACATTACGATTTTATGAATGCAAAATATTTTTACAATTTTTAGAAACTATAACGAGTTGCGTTGCTGGAGATAAAAATAATGTTTTGTTGATTGTTTTTGTAGTATCTCGTGTCTTTATTATAATTTAAAATTGCGACGTAATCACGCGAGCGTTGTAACTCGTCGTGATTCCGATTAACATATCCCGCGATAATGTACGAAGCACGTTTCATAAATTATTGATTGGGGGAAAAAAAAAGAAAAAAAAAAAAAAAAAGAAAAAAAGATTTTATATTCAGAATTCTTAATTCCGATTAATCGTTTGAAATAAGGAATAAAAAAGGACACAATTTTCTGATCTGATCTAAATCATTTCGACGTCATCAGAAGTAAAGTCGTGCCCGTAATTTATTCGATGATAAATGGCGAATCACAGAATATCTCTCTCTCTTTTTATCTTTCTTTAAGAATTCGAATCGCGACAGCGTGATGGTTCACTATTAATTCGAAACGTCATGGCATTAAAAGCCGCCGGCGGTCGGTGCATTATACGTACTATCATTGATACCGGTATCAAAGTAGCAAGGCTGTGGCCACCTTGCCCTAATAAGCTGAACAGGATATTCAATCCTGTTCTCTCGCGCGCGCGCCTGCGTTTTATTGTCTGACATACGCGCGCGGGACAGTTGCACAATCTTCCCGCGCGTATATAGACACGTGCGTGAAAGCGGTCACACACGTACACACACACACACACACACACACACGCGTACCGCGTGACTATATTAACATTCATGTGTACCACGTACACGCGAAATAGTTGGGCATTGTGGAATTAATTATTAAATTTCATCATTCACTGTGTTTAACGCGCGAGCAACGTAATTGAATTTTACACAAGAGTCACCTATATTAATTGGCGTTTGAAAAATTTCCTAGACTTAATTATCTTTACTTGCAAAAAAAAGGGACTGACTAATTAACCTTTTATCGGCAAGAATAATTGTCTCCTGTGAAAAGGCAATACTAAAATTTTACGACCGAAATAAGAGAGATCGATGCGACTCTCGTTGGAGGAAAGGGCGATAAAATCTTTTTTTTTTTTTTTTTTTTCCAAACGAAGGATACGGAGGCGTGTAGCTTAACAGGCTGAGAAAAATGAAGGGGTATCGGGGACGAGACGCATCGTGGATCTTTCCACGTGCTCGACCGTAAAGCGAGTTTTGTACGTGTATGTCACGCACGATGGTGCATACACGCGGGCGGCAGCAACGCCGGGAGCAACGTTATAAAGCGATTTAAATGCCATACGACCCAGTGGTGTTACACCTGGATACTACTACTCGACTTGTCTATAACGTCCAGGTGCGCGAGGCGGTGACGATAGGTACAACGAGAAAAAGAGAACGAGAGAGAATGCCAGGAGCAAAGAATATGCTCGAAAGCAGTGCATCGATTTGCATCGGGCAAAACATTCCAAATATTATCTTGAAAGAAAGAGTAGCGATAATATTTGCGAGCGTTAGAAATGTAAAACATTTAATATAAAGCGTTTGATAGACAGATTAAACAGGATGTTTTTCATGGAGAGAACAGAGATAATAAAATACAGTACTAGTTGTAGGAAAACTGTCGAAAGAGAGAGAGAGAGAGAGAGAGAGAGAGAGAGAGAGAGAGAGAGAGAGAGAGGAAAGCGTGTCAAAGTTCTCTTGACCTAAAGATAGTCAAAAGAGGTCAAGGCAAGTTACTCCAAAGTTTCATTGATATTCCAATGATCTCTTCAATGAGATATACACAAAAGAATGTTATTACATGCTTAAGAATACTGCTAAATCTGATTTTATCATCGTAACATTTATCGATAGCTATATCATCTATATGTGTTAGGTAATATCTACGTTATAAGGAGGATAATTTTGTCAATTATTTCTGAAAATATTAAATAAGCGAAGGTAGATTTGCACCTTGTTAAGATAGGCAAAGACTTCTGAATTGAAAAGAAAAAGCGATTCCGTTGTTAATCCACGCGGCACGAGGGGTGAAGGAGGAAGGGAGAAGGGGACACGAATGCGTCATGCGGTTTTGTTCCGTGACGTAATTAATGCACCGTTGCACTTTCTCGGGACGAAGGTGGATAAAGTAATGGTGCCTCGTAACATTGATTGCACGGGATGAGAATTAATCGTCTGTCCCAGGAAATGTATAGCAGAGCGAGGAGATTCGTACTTTTTTTTTTTCTTTTTTTTTTTCCCCTCACACGACGATCATCAAAAGATTCTTATCGTCGATCCATCCGAACGGCCCTGCGTTTATTTTTAAAAGTCATAGTTATAGAGGTATTGCGTAAATTAACAGCTGTAGTTTGAATCTGTAGAGCGTATATTAATTTTTTTTATTCTCCCTAAAGAAACGCAACGAAATTACACTACCGATTAAAATTATACTCGGATAACCATTGTCATATTTGTTAAATCCAGTATTTTTTTTAATTAATATATCCCAACGTATTGAAACAATACATCTCAAGCTACGCTTGCGGACACCCGTTACGTGGAATACGTCCGGACGAAAGTACACGGCCGGAGTGTGGGTGTGTGTACGTGCGTGTATGTGTAAGAGGTCCAGCCTTGCCTCTCGGACGGAGGCTGGGTGTGGCCGTGACTAAAAGTTCACTAGAGCACTCTTTAACACACTTAACACGCAGTTTCTCCGTCGAATGAGCGACGAATGAGGCGCGCGCGCGCCGGATACAATACGTATACGCAGGAATTCCGCGAGGTGCATTCTTTCCAAGTGTCTGGCGCGCGAGATTTTCTTATCCGACAAACTAATCGCGATCCAGCGACCGATAAAGGCCGATAAAGATCGCGTTCAGTCGGGATTCGCCATTTAACGGTTAGCGCCTAATCCGCGATCGCAGATTTCTCGCGATTCTATTCGAGAGCCGCAGCTACCAACGTTTCATTATGATCGTTAGTGAAAGGCATTTGTGAAACTTTTTTTACAAAGTTTCCGGGCATTTCGATCATAAAGATTTTAATTGCGTCGTATATTTTTTGAAAAGGTGACTTCCTAAAAGTCTTGAAAATATCATTATTTTTATACATTTATATATATATATATATATTATATGTCATGTTATAACAATAATGTTGCCTTTTTTCTAAGACTGTCAAATTATTCAAGCTTCTCAAGAATCTCTCAGTTTCATCTTTTAATATTCGAAACTATTCGAATTTTTTTTTGTCACATATTCAAAGTGATGTGTCATTTGAGCACGTTATTAACATTTGAAACGATTCGAATTTTTTTCGTCATATATTTAAAGTGATGTGTCATTCGAGCACATTATTAATCGCACATTATGATAATAATACTACATATAATTATAATTCTTGCCTAGCAAAGAATAATATCTATATTGATACACGATACTTCTCATTTTTTTTTTTTTTTTTCCGCTCTGCGGGCGATCTTATCTCAGTCTTAATCGGCATCGGTCGTTAAATCGAGTGCAGCCAGTATATAAATTATTATAATACATAATTACAATGATTTGCGCGTCGAGATGAAGTGCGAATGGAGTTTGCCGAGATTATCGGCAATCGCGCGCGATCTTCGTGGATAAACGTAACATCGTGGCAATAATATAATGCGTCGGATAATTCTATATAATATTGCATTATGCGTGTACGCGCGCGACACACATACGGCGTTACGACTAATGCCACTAAATGATAGCCGGCCGATTAATTTACCTTACGAACAACTCGTTTCGTTACTTTCACGCTGCGAGCGAGTGGTATTCTCGATCGCGGTGATTCATATGACACTTAAAACGTATCCCCCCGTATCCCCCCGTCGCTACCGGACGAGGATTTTTAGCGAATCCTCGTTCGCGCGAGGACAAAAATAATTTCTTGCGCGGACACACGGAATGTCCGCGTTTCTTAATTCGGCGTGTCGTGTTTGAAAATGTTCCTCCGTTTTGTGTAAATTCTATTCATTTAAATCATCACTTTTGCTTGGAGAAAAAAGTCCCGTGTGATATGCGGTATAGGCCAATTAAACGTAGATTTAAGTTTGTAAGTTTTTAATATTTTGTATTTACTTTTGCTTCACTAATTATTTTACACTTTACTTTTCAATTAATATATGCACCATTAAATCTATCACGAATGATTTCCAAAAATAATTTTATCGAGAAATATATTGAATACAAAGAAATATGTACGTTCTCACGTCGCGACTTAATTTAAATTCGATTTAATTTAATTTTCACGACGGCCAGGAATCGTTAAATTCGTGGGGAAGATTGAGGAACGTGGCCCTCGACAAATGACAGGTCCTTAACTATCCGGCGAGAAAAATATCGCGTGAAAAAGTTACGTCGATAGCCGTAAACTCTGTATGTGTGTGTGTGTGTGTCCGTACATTTTACGACGGCAGCTCGTATAAGGCAAACTACTTTTAAGAGGAAAAAAAGGATAAAAAAATCCAGCGATATGTGCGTAACGCATTTAATTTAATTATCTGTCTCGTAAGAGGTAGGATTAAGCGAATAATGAAATGCGAGAATAATGTCTCCGAGTGACATTGACGACTGCGGTGCTTATTAAAAGGCGATCAGCCGCGATTAAAAACACTACGCGTACACGCACTCGGATAATTTCTCGTTGTACTCCTGTAAAATTGCAAAATGATACGGATCGATCGACGATTTATGGACAATTTTACTGTCTCGACCGACAGCAGGAGATTAGTCGAACTGATCATCGATAGAGAGGATGATGATGATGATGATGATGATGATGATGATGATGATGATGCCATTAAAGTGGCATCGACGGTCAGCGAATTGACTTACGTGTGTTCACGTTTGCGTGCACATCTACTCGTGTGTTTGCATTCACATGGACTAACTATATGGTAATCGCACGGCCCGGGGTGGGGGAGGGGGGAGGATAGTATCATACGGTGTATATTATCTAACTGTAGATTACGGTGAGGAGCGAATGCGCAATTATCCGTCCGCACGCGCGCGCGCATCGTCTTGCCTCTCTCGCGTCTGTAATCTAATGCTTTTCAATAAGCAGCGATTTTCCCGATCATTAGCGCGCTCGTTTTATGGCCATTTGTCTCGCGCGACCGCCGCCCGCCGCTACCGCCGCGCAATCGGTTCCTCTCTTCTCCTTCTCTCGGATCGGAGTTTGTAGATTATCCGGCGTAGAGGAGGAGGAGGAGGAGGAGGAGGAAGAGGTAAAAATCATGACCGCAAGTGCGCAACTCGCAATTTGCCTGTCAGCGAAATTACAGGGAGTCGGGAATCGACGCGATGACGCTCGCCGGATATAATGTGTAATAAAATATTGCGTCACGGCGTTGTTGTACTCTATATATCGCGATAGATGCGCGGCAAAAATATTGACGAGAATCGCGCTTGCAAGAAGTAACGGCAAACTATAGAGAGTCTCGGCTTGGTCACCATCATAATGCTTTTCACTGTATCGCGATATTAATTACACGTGTGTCCGGGAATCAATTATTCTGCCCGACAAAGGAAGACAGAGTTGACACTATGGACAAGTACACTTTTGACAGATATAAAGCCAAGTGACATTTTCTCGCTCTTACAAACTACATCGATTCGCGTTAGTGATTTAAAGTATCGGCTGCATTCCCGTTAAGTATCAAAGTGGCGCACACGGTCAAGGCCTGACGGACCGTGAAAAGTCTTACACGCGGCTCTTTCGAATCGTAATGCATGTCCCTTTCGGCGGATAAAGCGGCGGCGTGGCATTTTCAGACGATAATCAGCTGTCTCGCATGCAAATACGAAGCACGGTTAATCGCGCAAACAACTATAATTTAACGGCACACGTTGGCAGCCACCGAATGATCGTGATATTAACGGAGGCTGCGCAAAGGCTTCCTCTCGAAGCCTTTGGAACGCCCAGTATTTCCTTCCGTCAACCGATTCCAATTTAGTGATTTATTTCATGTGACGATGATACAGTAGTAATTTCGAGACTGTGTCTAATTTGTAAATACTTAATGAATTTTGATTTATTATTATTTATAAAATAGTAAAAGCACAGAATATCTTCTTTTTGGAAGATTAGAGAATATTTCATTGGAAAATCAAAAAGAAAATTTTGTATGTTATATATACATATATTTTTGCTTTCTATATGTATTTAAAATCTATTATAAATATACATATATATGTTCTCAGTATATTTCTCTGTATATTTAATGTCGCTTAGCAAAATACTGAATATGTAGTTCTTCATTATAATTTTTAATGATAAAATAATGAAAATGTTATTTGCAAATGAAGCTTATCTTATGAAAGCTATTCAGTTTTTTTACTATCTTTTTAAATTTAACATTTGAGAATAAGTGAAAAGCATTAAAAAAATACAAAAAAAAAAGGCATTTTAAAGAAATGCAATTAAAAATTATTTAATTTTACCTTCGAATTTTTTTTGAACAAAAATATCTAAAAAATCAAGGAATTTATAGAAAGTTTTTTTACAAATTTTCAATAGACATTCCAATATAAAGAGCATCATCCTTCCGTCGATTTTTCAAAAATTTATTTCGGCCCCAGAATATGTGTTAAATACGCGACTCCTCTCTTCCAAGGTAGCGACACAGTGAGGATTTATGCGAAAACTTATAATTCTCCGCGTTTTCCTCGAAGGATCGATTAACGAAGACAATGCGATTTAGTCATACCGCCGTAAGCGCAGGAGAGAAGTTAAAAACTTGGGTCTTCGAGCGCGCCGTGATTTACGCCATACCGGGACCGTTTACTTGCAACGCGTCTTGAATTATAGGCGCTTATGCTCGCGGAAAGCCGTGTACACGCGGGATCGCGCGAGAGACGACGATATAAATATCCGCGAACGACGACGACGACGGCGACGATGAGGCGCGGAAAATGAAGTCGCCACGCGATCAATTGCGAGAGCCGGTAGCGAAATAAATCTTTCGAGTGACGCCGCGTTAATTCTTTATCTTTATAAGCGAAAGAGAGAGAGAGAGAGAGAATGGATGCATCTTCTTTTTCATTTAATTGCAAGAGAGATTCCGTTCAATTATCTCAGGTTTCTCAATGACACGTAAAGTTAATCCCGAGATTTTAATCGAACGTAGAGATACTTGTTTGATGATTGACAAAATACTAAGTATTATTAATATACTGATGATTAATTTGTGCTATATAACGATTTTATTTCGTATGATGATTGCCTTATTTATGATGGAAATTACATAATTCTATAAAAAAAAAATATATATATATATAAAGAAGGAAATGAACATCTCCCGAAATTTTTGTAATATTAAATATATTTATTTATGCTTGAGGAATTTTTCGCTGAATATGAAAATCATATAAAAATTGACAAATTTAAAATAGAATCAACATGTAGATTTCGAACTTCTGTAACTTTGCACGATGATACACGTGAAGAATGCGCGGAAGTGAAATATACTCGGCGTTGAGGGCGAGAGAGACGCGAAAAGAGAGAGAAGATTTCACGGGGAACGGCACGCTAACGCGTTGACGGTTCCGATTGAAGTTCAGACTCGAGCACGGTGTAGCAGAAGCAACGACGGTGGCCGCAAGCAGTTAGGCAAAGTCATAAATCGAGGATCGAGACCGAAACGTCGTCCATACGCGCACACGTACACATACGGTCGCGAGTACAAGTTTATGCGATTTTATACAGAGACGCGAGTACAAGGGGAGAGGGGGGGGGAGGGAGGGTGGCCCCGTTCGCCTCGGGTGCTCGGACGACATAATTCACCCCTCTGGAATTCTATTTCGACGTGGTACCGCGAGAGAGCTTCGAATTCCTACAATTCTCTCTCTCTCTCTCTCTCTCTCTATTTTTATCGATGCACGTCATTATTTTCGATTTCTCCATCTCTCTTTCTCTCTTTGGGCACTCGATTCGTTCTTTACAAATATTACACGCTTGGCAATCAAATAAGAATAAAATAAAATAAGGAACGTAAAAAAACCGCGTGAATCATTGAATTCATGGTTTTGCAGCTATAATTATAACAGTTGCACAATCACGATGAATTACTACCACGTGGAAGCGTGGGAACTGCAAAACCGTCTCGTTACGCGTTTCACGTTACGCGATTTTAATTGAATATAAGTTGCATTTTTTAGAGTCCCCGCGCATTTAACATCATCTTCATCCTTTCTGCTTCTAAATAATCGAGTCGAGGTATGCAGCGTGATTTTTTTAGCACTGCTTTTCCTCCTTCGGCAGTTATACGTATTGTAAGTTCCACGTGCGATGCGCCGCATAACGTGGGACGTCCAAAGCGTGAAGCGAAAAAAAAAAAAAAAAAAAAAAAAAAAAGAACGAAATAATTATCCGCGGTCCTTCGCACCACGTGAGCAGCAGGTTGATCGCCGATACGTTCGAATGCGTTCTCGTGTCACCGCGCATTGTAACGATTCGCTCGATCGTACGAGGCCGCTTCCTGCCGTCTAACGAGCGTCCAACAGCTTTATGTTTGTTTAGAGGGCCGCGACGGCTTCAACGCCGAGTCTTGTCGCCTCGTCCACAGCTTTTACACCGATCAAACACATCGAACGGCAAAAGAGTGAAAAATTTATGACACACTTATTCTATCTACCTCGTTTTAAAATGAGATGAAAATTGTTTATCGTATCCGTCGAACGGTGTCGGGATTAAGGGACGTTATCTCGACTCAACGATAAAACTTCTTTCGCCTCTCTGAATAAAAGTAATAGCGTAAATTTATGTGCGTCACGTACCAAAGACGTTAATCTCTTAGGAATCTACTCTCTCGAAGAAACGTCGAATGTTTTACAAGCGTGTCTACCGACGGCAACCGATGACGGATGACTCAATTTCGAAGAGCAAACAGATTGAAATCCGCCCGCGGGGCGCAGCGTATTCTCGCCCGTCTCTAATTACGTGCGTTTGAATGCATAATTAAACGCGGCCGCGTGTTATTAACCCATTGTCTACGCGAGGCAACGGTAAGATCATAACCGAGCAATTTGCCAGGTCTTTTGATTCGCGCCACTCGTTTTCAACTATCGTCCCGTAAATCATTTCGCGCGCTCCATAAACTTGACCGTCGTTGCGTCTCCTCCCGTCCGCCTCCTCCATCTCCCCCCCCCCCCTCCTTGTCCTCCTCGTCCTACCGGTCCGGGATCTCGTCCTCGTCCGGATACCGCGCGCTCCTCGCGAGATCCTTCTTTCCTCTCTGGTCAAATAACACCCCACGATTTACGGTGTAATTTACAGTCGGCCGTACTGGCCGATCTCTCCGTGTAAATACGCCACTTTATTTCGTGCGCGAATACATTCTCGTTCCTCGTTTCTTTCTCGTTCTCTCTTTCTTTCTTTTTTTTTTTTTTTTTTTTTTTTTTTTTATTTCCTCGTCTTTCTCCCATCAACCATGTTTCAATCCGAAACACGGAAAAGTCTCGATACGAATTTTCGTTTTCTCTCGGAAACGATTTTAATAACGATATCGCTCGTAATGAATCTGTTTATCGCGGTCTTTATTAATGTCAGACATGAAAGATATTGTTCGCGAGATGGAATTTATGAGAGAGGCAGGAGAAAAATTTCGAATTAATCAAATTTTTGTTTTCTTTTCTAAATAATAAGTTTAAAAATATGTAAAACAATGCGTAACCCCTTTATGTAGAAAAGGAAGCGCGATTCTAGCGAACGGCATTAATAAGTCGGGGCTCCCATGCGTTGTCAGCTAATTACACGCTTGTTTATTTTGTCGTTCTCGTCTGTGCGTACCGTTATATACATGCCATGATTCTTAGATCGCTTATATTCCCCTTTCATTCTGCCGCGATTCGATGAAAAGAAAAGAAATCGATCGGATAATAAGCGGTCGCGATGACATTTTCTCAATTGAACGATCCATTATCGTACCTGTGCGGTATCAACGGATGATTGGATCGCATAAAAAAAAAATAAAAAAAAAAATAAAAAAATAAAAACATGAAAACCGAAAATTGCAGGCACCGTAATCGGTTCGAGCGATGAATTAATGCAATTAGATAATGCGTCGGTTCAATCTAAGGCGGACTATTCGAGTAAGAGCCGGGAGAGACGGAGCATAAAATGCGCTCGCGAGGCCGCATTCCGGATTGCCGGATCGCAATTACGCAGGATGCGCGCACGCGTCGTCGTGCATTGCGAGCCGGAAACCGGCTCGATTTGCTCCTGGGTATCCATTTTAATGATATCGGGCCGCGCTCTTACATGTTGGACGTTTTATTCGCAAAAATTCCCGCGGCGTAAACCGCTCAGCTGATACGCGACGGCACTATATATATAGGGAGCAACGGTTCGTCGGGCAAGCAGCTCTACCCGGCGATCGCTCATTTTCGCGGGACGATGATTATGCGAGCTCGCGGCGCGAGCGCCGTTAAATATCGCCGGGACATTTTGCGCTCGCGGAGCTCGCTTTCTTTCCCAAGCAAAACGTCGCCTCGTCTGCTTTACGATCGCTGTTTGTCAGCCGTACTCATTCACCTGCGGCGAGACTAGTTTCGTGTAATGAGTTTGTAATTTTTTTTTTCTCTTTGGGAAATTCTCAATAATATCGACGTCAATTGTCACATGGGTTATCCATCGCGCGACTTTGTACAAAAAATCTATACTTAATAATTTTTCATTTTTTTTAATTTCTGTAAAATAAAGAAGAATTATACATACATACATATGTATATAGAGTGGCTAAAAGTTTCAAAGACGGTGTAGAAAATTTCGAGCGTTGCATCGAAGAGAAACCTCTGACAGTTCCGAACGGACGGAACACTTTCGCGCCAATTTACCGAAGTACATATCTCTCTGACATATTATCAATCAACTCTCAGCCCGGCCTATTGTCTCTGTTGTTGCTCGTTCTCAACCGACCGAAGCCCTGTCGTCATCGACGAGCGGTTCTCACGGGGGTGGTTCGTTTGAGCGGACGAAGAGGAGGAGAGGTGAAAAGACAGGAGAGAAAAGGAGAAAGGAGAAAAAAACGACACATACACCGACTACGGAGGTGGTTCGGTACCCGTCGTCCCACGGGGCGAGACCCTCCGTTCGGTCTCTCCCCGCCTTATAAACCGGCGTCCCGCTACACGCCATCGACTCGGAGCCGGCTCGTTTTGCTCGATTTCGATTGCGCCGAGGCAGAAGAAGCTGCTGAACACGGTGGAACATTGCTCCCAATTTAAATAAATTCACCGCGAGCGCGCTCTCTTCCTTCTTCCAGCGACTGGAATTGGCGAGCGTGCACGAGAAAAAGAGAGAGAGAGATAGTTAAAGCTTTCGCGCGCGCACACACACTACGTTTCGTGCTTCCTTTGAAACTGGTATCGTGCAATGTCAATGCGCAAATATTGTTGAAAAGAGCTACCTTTGATAATATATTATACTTTCATTTATTAAATTAAAATATGACGAGTAAAGTCCCCCCATTGAGTAGTATTATCATTATCAATTTTGGTTAATTGTAATTTTTTAAATTTAAATCAAACGATAGGATGGTAAATTATGATTTAAGAAGCGAGATACTATTTCGATTTTATGAAATTGGTTTGTGTCATTAAAAGATTCACAGTCACGCGCCAAATACGTAATGTGTAAGAGTGTTTTCGAATACGCGTGAGTGTAGAAAACACGTTGCTCGCCTTCGTAATTCAGAATCACCTACATCTTTGATCGCCGATGATCCCAACGTTCCGTGCATTCTCAATTGTTCTTTGAAATTGATCCCGATCTGACGGATATGGAGAAGGAAAGATAAAAGGAAGGAAAAATATTACGCGTGCATTCGAGAAGGGAAGTGCAGCGACAGATTTATTTTACGAATATTATTACTGGCGAGAAAATAAATCGAAAGGGTTGAAGAGGAGAACCACGTGATCGCGTCTTCATTGCGCCGGGGATCAAAGCGATCTTTGCTTATCGCGATAACAATATGATCGTTGTAGCGTGATCACGTGCGCGTATTCTATTCTTTCGCACACGGCGTTTCGGATAATTGTTCTACGTGTGACGTAATCAGCAATGTTATAAAATCCGCCCGCGCAGCACGCCATTACATATCCATACGCGCATATTATGGAGTGCCCTACATAGATAGAGCACTACCGGTATTCTTTGTCAAAAAATAAGAATCTTTTCTTTTTCTTTGACAAAATTTTAGAGATACGATACAATACATGTATGACAATACTATACAAGAAATTTGCAGAAATTTTAAAAGAATAATATTTCTTGACAAGGAATACATATCTATAATAATATCTATAATATATATCCATATGGAAACTAGGGAACATCCTGTACACATCCGCGTATTTGTAAACATACATACATATACACACATACACTCATATATTTATTTACAATTCTGCGAGTCCTTTCGGCGTTCTTTGGGCTTGTGCTGATTAGAAAGGCAGAGTCAATCGGCGAAGTGTACGGCGTGGTCGCTACGTCACGATACGGTGAAAATCGTTTGCCTCCGTGCGATCTCCGTTTTGCACCGTGTTCTCCACTCTGGATGGAAGATGAGTGAAAGGTTGGTTACTCGACCAAGGTCTGTTCAATGTCTCGTTTCTCCGGAATAGCGATATCGTAGGTACGTTGGAACGAGAGAGAGAGAGAGAGAGAGCACGTGTACTTGCGCGCCGTTTAAATAAAGCTGGGACCGGCTCTCGCGCGCCTTTGTCATAATAATAATCGTAACGTATTGGTATCGCGTCGATGCGATAATAATCGCGATAGAAATCTGAGACGCATACATACACACCGAGCGGCACCGATCGGTGATTTATTATTGCGACAAAGTTCTCGTAGCCAGTTTAATAGAAAGCTCACGGTTCCCCGAGAGATGTTTGAAGGGGGAAATAACGCGATTAGTCGTAATGAGATTAATTGTAAAAATCGAACGGACGGCACGGTTGCGTCATCCGCGCAGCGTGATATTTCAAAATTAAATATTAAACGCCTCTACGATATCATATATAGTATATATAAACGTTATATGTCAAGTAGGCAATTTTTATCGAAACCGTTTATTTTAATGGCTCGGGGGCGCAATTACCCAGCGAGACAACTCTCCTTAAGTGCATAATGGCAAGTCGATTATAATGCATTTTTTTTCGATAAACATAATATCGCTGCTTAAAAAAAAAAAAAAAAAAAAAAAAAAATCTAAGAACGGATTTTGAGTTCGCGAAAAAGATGAGAAAGTTCTTACTGAACGCGACGACTTCGAGAATCTTAGGATGACGTATTCCTCTCGATCGCGAATATATCCCGTGCACATCCTGTACACGGCCGTACACGGTGCGTACATCCCAGCTGTTTATCATATAGATTGGCTACCATACTCCGCCGCGGTTAATGGCTAGGCTCTCTCTCGTGTCTCTCTTCTCACTGGCCTCGTCTCCGCATCTGCCCCAAACTACGTGTATCGATATCGAGCCGCACACCTTGCGAAAAAGGAACGCGTGTCCAGCTGGCGTGGGACACGCCGAATGCGCGACGTCGATTCGTTAGACAATCGTCTCGTTAGACAAAGACTTTTGGAAGACGATTGAGAGATATATTTATTCTCACGAATTAAAAATAAATGAGACAATTGTGTCGTCGAATAAGAGGGAGATACGTAAACGAGAAATATAATGTCTTTTAATAAAAATATTTTAATAAAAATATAATTCTCTCCATTATTCGACCGACGATCTAGCGATTAATTGGCGTAATTATGCGAGTACATTGCCGCGCGTGCGATATGGCGGAATTAGAAAGACCATAATGTATGTATATGACATGCATGGAGCCTTACGACCTTACTTTCCATGATTCTCGGAACGCTATAACGGTGACATCCTTGAGACTTCAATAAACGGATGATTTCGCGCGGAATAAATAATCGCGGGCGGAAAAAAATTGGAAAAGAGAGAGAGAGAGAGAGAGAAAAGGGGAGACGAAGAGGTGCGCGCGGTCGTTTAACACGCGAGACGTGTGCGTACGAACGACCTTACTTTCCGCTGACGCCATGTTCTCAGCAAAAAGTACGAACAATATAACTACTTGAAAAAATGTTTCCTTTAGATTGACTAGGTAAAACGACTCGTTTGCCTTTAAAAAAATAATTGAATTGGATTCGCGAGATTAGCGGAAGTCTAAGAGTGCTATATCGATTCGTCGAAATTGGAGCAACTTTTCATCCTTCATTAAAAACTACTCGTACATTAATCTTATCGCGTAAATGAAACTTACGTAATCCATAATATTCTCCGCGTAAGTCGCCGTCGATTAATCTCTGGGAATGACTCGAGGCATCATCCGGGATGGGATGCGCTCCTTTTGCACGGATCCGAGCATTGTTTATACCCCACCCTAAATCGCGAGGGATAAATAGAGAGACGATGAGGGTGAGAGAGAGAGAAGGTGCCGAAGCAGCGGGAAGAGGAGGAGGCCTACGTGTGCCGTGCACCGAGAGCGGTCGAAGCGCGCGCGCTAGTGTTAGGAATGTGGTACCACTACTTGTCACAGTCACAAGCGCGCACCACGCCGCCCACAGCACCGTCCGTGCATTATATTACATGTACACACAAGCGCGAGTGGACTGTTGCGAGAGCGAGGTAGCGAGTACATATACTACGGCGACGTGCCGCGTATTTATCCGTATTATACGCGGGACGCGGCGCCTCGGGGGGCGCTTGCCCCAAGAGAGAGAGAGAGAGAGAGAGATGCTTCTCGCAGCATCCGCCATTTCGGCCCACGTGCTCGAGGAGCGCGAGAGAGAGAGACAGAAATCATCGATCGCGATTCCGCAATCTGCCGGTTCTGCGCGGTCAGCAAAATCGGTCGCACGGTCAACAAAATGCTGCGTTTCTTCGCGTCCGGACTTGCGAAGATCGCGAGATGGAATCCGGCGCAGCTACTTTCGAATAATAATAAAAGCAAGCGCTGCATCGAGGAGTCTGTGAGTTCGACGAGAGAGAGAGAGAGAAGGAACATAAAGAAGAGACACATGGGATACGAAGGAATTAACTCTCTCTCTCATCTTTCCGATTCTCTCTCTCTCTCTCTCTCTCTCTCTCTCTCTCTCTCTCACACACACACACACATACACATATACATCCGCATCCCGCCCCCTATTATTTATTCCACCCTACCGCTGGCAGCCGTCGCTGCTGCGCCATACGAGCAATTTGTATCTCCCGATGTGGAGAGAACAATGTTTGTATCCGAGCGTGCAGTGTATCGCGCCGTCCTCCCGCCGCTCCCCTGCCGCTTCTAGTCACGATTTAGTCAAGGATACGCGGCGATCGTTATCGAGAGGCTGCGCTCGTAAAACGATAGTCCGCTCGCGCGCGACTGGGACGTGCGCGCTCGCAAAAAAAAAAAAGAAAAAAAGAAAAGAAAAAGAAAAAATGATTTCGTCGAACCTATTCGTCGACGCGTTAGCTTTCAGGTTCTGAAAAATCAAAAATGACGATTACAATCGCTCGTAAACGATGGATGAAGCTTTGCTATTGCCGCGAATATAAATTAAACTGGTCCCTTGGATTCTCTCTCCCTCCCCCCCTCCCCCCCTCTACTTCGGTATCCCGATCGGAGGGGCTGCGCCGATCTGTACGCAAGTGTAGGAAATCGGTACCACGCGAGCCGGGACGATTTTTCAGAGTTAATTGTCAGCGCCGTTATCGATCGGCCGTGACACGCGACACGTAGCAAGTAAGTAATTATTGTCGAAAAATGTCGATCGCATGACGCGATGTATGCACATAGAGAAGGAGACGATCGATCCTCACCCTCCGTCTCGTCCCGTGAGAGATCGGCTTCTCGGGAAGCAAGCCCGCGAGCCACGAAGACACAGCGTCGAGGTATCATTAATCACTTGGAACGGCTAATTTGATTATTATTAATTTTGTAAAATGCCCCAAGGGAGAGAATACGATTACGTCAACGTGAAAAGCCATCCGATGTTTACTTAGACTCCGATCTCAGCGATTTAGTAAATAAGATTTTTTTACGCGCGACATTTATATGCAATAGTTAATTTAACACTCTATATATAAGAGATCTGTTCTTTCAATAACGTTGAAACCGGCTTTCAATAGCGCTCTATTGAAATATCGGCGGCATCTTTTCGAGTGGCTTCTTCATCCGGAGAAGCGCCAAGCATCGCGTGTAGTCCTATATTATCGCGAGTCCGGTCATTAATCAGTATATCGGGCTAATTAATAACGCGTAATAATCCGATCGGCGGATTGATCTCGTGATTTCAATGAGCCCCTCGCATCGATATCGGAGGTAGCCAACATTCTTCTCCGCAACCTTCTATTCCGTCTCGTTTCAATCTTCTTACAGGATTATCGCACTAAGGATTATCGCGATAAGCGACGTAACAGTCTTTCTGTCATTCTTTTCTCTTCTTCGGAAATTCATTATTTTCATACGAGACGATTAATCGATGACGATGATTTCCCGTCGTATTATCGCAAACTAATTGAATCGTTACTGTTTATATCGCGACGATAAGAGAAACGCGTCTCTATCGTGAGATTTACAGTCTACTTGGCGGTCTACATGGGCTTGAACCCCAGATCAGCCGTCGGACCGGACGTCGAAGTCGATAATCCAGTTTTCAATTTCGAGAATGACGCGCTCTCCGAGTCGCTTCGTTTACTTGCTCGAAAGAGGCACGAAGACCGATGGCAAATAAAAGATAGGATTTGCCGATGGACGGAGAAAGAGAGGGAGATTTCTTTCCCTCGCCTCCTCCTCCTCCTCTTCCTCCTCCTCTTCCTCCTTCTCCTCGAGACGTCGAGGAGAGTCGATGTACGCCGTCGGGGTGGCAGAGTGAGGGAGCGAAATAAAACGAGCGAGGGAAACGCCGTGGAGAGAAGGAGAAGAGGAGGAGAAGAAGAAAAAGATAGAAGAGGAAGACGAGGAGACTGACGACTACGGAGCTCGAGGATGGACGAAGGGGCGATGGAAAAAGAAAGCAAGAGAAGGGATATAAAATAGGAATAAAGGAACGAGAGAAACGTAGATCGCAGCGAAACTTCAGAAATGTCATATCCGTCAGTGTCCGGAGCTCTGCCTTCTGGAGGCAACCGGTTCCCGGACGCGCTCGGCAAACGCGCGGGATGATAAAGTATTGTCCCCGATACGCAATTTACCGGGGGCTCGTCCTTCGCGCGAGCGAGAGCAAGAGAGATATCTCGATGTCTCGTGAAATAAATAGCACATTAATAATTAAACGCGGATAAAAGAGACTGGAGTGTCGGGGCTCCGCTTCCGAGATCGACGTCGGCGAGGTTCGAGATCTCTCTAGACTCGTGCGTCCCGCGACAGGACTCACCGTAGCGAGCGAGGATACTTTGAAGGATCTAATCGCCCAGCAATGCGTGCACGATCGTGCCGGTTGACCGGCCCGGTTTGTTCTCTCGTACGAAGGAACGCTCGCATACCGAGCCGAGGCGATTACTTTGAGAGAGATCGCGCGAGCAGAGAGAATAATCTCGCGTCGGTTATAAGAGCGGCATGGATTTGTCTTGTTATAAATTCAAGATTAAATTTGTTGTTTGTAAAACTAATTTAAATCGAATTAAATTGCGCTAATATATATTCTATAATCATCGCAATGTTACTTTGCGAAATTTTATTATAAAATTCGCGAGTGTCAAGTTCAAAGCTATTCAAAGTCCACGAAATCGTCGAATTATATTCTCCATTTGCTAATGATCGTTTCCACTCTCCCCTTTCCCGCCCCTCCCGGAAACCCACTCGTTTGGAAACACTCGCCCCCGCGTTCTCGTTTAATAACCATTAGCCGCGTGATGGCCGGTAGGTGCCGGCCGGCGATTTTCGGGGTGTCTCGGTTCACCTTCCCTCTCTTCCTCTCATCCCCCCCCCGAACCTTCCCTCTCCCTTCTGGTCTTCGCCTCTCGAAGGGGCGAGAGTGTCAAAGATCTAGAGCAGATAGCGGCGCGGCTATATTGATGAGGTGGCTCTCCGCGTATCGATTCCGGGGCGAAGGGTTCTCTCCGGGCATACCCCCCCTCTCTCTCCCCCCTCCTTTGCTACGCGCAAGGGTTGATAAGATCCGCCAGATAAGGCATGATTACACACCGCCGCCACCGTACATTCCCCCTCTTTCCTCTCGTTCTTCCACCTCGACCCTTGCGCTTCATTCCCGAGGTAAATAAGGGTACGTTCGCCATGGACGTCGGGAAAGAAACGGATAGAAGAAACCGGATGTTTTTTTTTTTTTTTTTTTAAATTCAAGTAGCATGAATTTATTCGACGGTCGATGGGAAACGGGCTTCTGAAGTGAAAAGAAGAAAATGTGTTCCGTTAATTTTTAGCAATCTTTATAGACAAGACGACGACAACAACTGTCAACTGATCCGCGATGCAGTTGACAGTTGCTCTGCTTATCTCTTTAGATCTTTGAAAAGTTTCTTCCACGGGCACTCGCTACAATAAACGCGAACAAAATCATCTCGAGCACTCGATCACGCATCGATCCGCGAACACGAGTCCCCGAATATCGACGACGAAACGCGAGAGCGCCCCCCCTCGAAAGAGGGGGACTCGAGAGGAGTCGCCGTTGCGAGAAAATCCGGAGGCAATCTTTCTCTCTTTCTCTCTCGAGAATTGGTACTGTCTCAGGGTTCATTGTATGTGACGCAACGTACGGGAGGGCGGGACAAAGGAGGGCAATTTCGTGTCCCGCACGGGGGACACACGCGAGAGAGCTATATCCCTCTCGCTCAAAGAAATTTCAATAAGCTCGCTATTATGCGAGAGCGACGGGGAAGGGAGCGGGACGGGGGGGGGGGAGGGTGGTTCCCCTATATTTTGTACTTTCGCCGACAATGACGCGGGCAGGTATACACAGTCTCTCGCTCGTCCTGCCTTTCCGAATGCCGGGGTGCAGTGTCATCTCGAGGGGGAGGGGGGGGGTTAAGTGGTTTGTGAGTAGGGGGTGAACGAAAGAGAATGGAGGGTCAAAGGCGGGCGCCTCTCGTGGAAAATAAAACATCTTGCGCGCCGCGACCGCTCGGTTTATCTCAGCGCGATGGTCGCCAAAATGTCTTATCAGTCGCAGTGTTTTAAAGGGATGTCTTAGTGTAAAATATATTTATATCAAACATGAAATCTTTACACATTGATTCTATGTAATAATATCAAGCTTATACACATACGCGAGAGAGTTTGAAAAAATATTACAGACCGAGAGAACCGTGACAGGAATTTTCGGGAATGATAACTTATCATTTTGCATTTATTATAATGATCATATTTCGAAGCGGCTCGAGACGGCTTGAATAATATCATCTCGTCGTATCAGCTGATTTGTTTCGATGAAATATTTTATAATGCTTGGTGCACCTGGAATTTATCCGCGGCACACGATTTTTGGTAACAGTATCGTGCATTAACGGTTAAGTGGTTCAGCAGGAAGAGCCAGAAAGAGAAAGAGAGAGAGAGAGAGAGGAAAGAAAGGACGAGGAAAGTGAAAGGTGGTTATATATAAACCAGAGAAGAGGGTTATTATAATACAGATTCAACGGCGGTGAGATACCTGCGCTCTCTTTCTCTTTCTTCCACCTCACGTTCGCGCGCCATTTCGGGGAGAATAAGCCGCGGTTAGTCCCCGAGGGATAAAATGGATCCCGCTTCCTTTTTCGTTAAGTGTTTACGCCACTCGTATGCGTCGACGAGGGGTGTACAGGTGTTTTCGGAGCCGAATTTTTTTTATCGAATTTCCCACTCTACGAGAATGGAAAGCGTTTTCTTACGTTAAGCTCCACTCACATACACGCACACGCATACATTCTGATTTTCTTGCGCCCTATTCCTCTCGGGGATACGTCGATCCGATCAACAGACAGACAAGCGATCGAGAGGGATTTTCAGGGGGTTTGATGCGTCACGGTAACCCGCGTCAAGCCCGTGGCTTTTTGATTCCGCGCGTAAGCCGACGGATCGAATGCGTTCCCGGTGCGGGTGTATATATGGACTCGAGTACACTTCAATAGGGTTACTACTTTACTTTGTCGCGCGTCTCATAATCCTTTCTCGTACGGCGCAATTTTCATTCGTGGTTCATTCGAGGACAATACTTTCCGACGAGTGCGCATTTTTATGAGAACTGACGTAAGGATCTGATCTTTGGATTGATACGATGGAAGAAAATTCAAATTAATCCATCTTGCGATCTCTTGTTTCAAATATTTAATTGCGATTTTTTCTCGTCATTTTTCCAATACTATCTTATATAACGCGCGTACGATAAGATAAGAAAACTGAGATAAAAGAAACTTTCTAGACGATCAGCTGATTTAATCTTAGCATTCAAAAAAGGAGAGATTTTTCTACACTCTATTATCAATACATCAGTTTTATCGTTTGCACTGTATAAATATTAGAACGATAAAAAGAATAAATATTATATACAAATAAATATAACACTTTTATAATTCTTCACGTTATCTTATTATATTATCCTTATCATTGTCTATAATTGAAGGAAATTTGAATAGGATCGGAGACCATATAACTGTATATTGCTAAGATTAAATTTAGCCTGAGAGATGATTGCACGATCGTCAAAACCTGAAATGCCAACGTGACGGGTGTGATATCTGTGTCTTCTCTTTTCCAAAACTGTCACTGCAGAGTGCGGCGAGACGGGCGGGCACCAGCTGCGCCAACTGCAAGACGGCGACTACGACCCTCTGGCGAAGGAATCAGGCGGGCGAACCAGTCTGCAACGCTTGCGGACTCTACTACAAGTTGCACAACGTGAGTTTGCACTCGTTAATTATTATTTTTCATTTAATTATTATTCTACTCATGCGCCATTAAGAGATCAATAGAAGTCCAGCGAACCGAAGATCAAGATATATTTTATATCAGATAGATGTAAGATAAAAACGAAGCTAATTTTTTTTTTTTTTTTTAATTTATTTCATTTTATTTTATTTTTCTAAAACTAAATATCTGAATTTAAGAATTGAGTTAGAACTTGGGAAAAAAGGAGAAACTTGAAAAATCTTAATTTTATTATCAAAAATATATATTTAAATAAAAATAAAAATTATCAGTTTAAATATAAAATTGTTTACGATATTAAACAGTATATTATTGTTTGATTTGTTAGATTTCTATGATCTCTTAAACTTGAGATTTGTCGAGTCAACCAACAGACTTCGATTTTGCTCGTTAATTGGTCGGTTAATTGAGAAAGAGAAAGTTGCTCTACGCTTCGATAAACAATCGGTAGCGATTCGGGGATCTCGAATTAATATCCACGTTCAGGGACAATCGCTATTAAAGAGAATTGTTCTTTACAATATCTTACGTAAAGTGATCGCTGTATAATTTGACGGTGCTCCTTTTTTTCTCCTTATACTTTATAAACAAGATTGATAATCTCAGATCGAAAGTGTTTTTTTCCGCGAACGTGCGTACGACATTAAGAAGCGCATCTAGTGTATATTTTATCGGATGTGTGACTCTCTCGGATTTAGAAATCTGGTATATTACATAGATGTTTGTGCGAAAAAAAAACAAAAAATTTAAAGAGAAGAATCTTTCTTTTATTATCCATCCACATTGACATATATTCAGAACTTAAAGCATTTTTCGATAATTACTCGCATAATTGAGATAATTTTGATCATAAAGTTAAACGCCGCACTCTGTCTATAAAAGGAAGAATAAAATAAAAATCTTCCAAATTTTTCTTCATTTTTCCAATGTTATATTCCTGTTGAAAGTAAGCGCGGGTGGCCGGGTATGCAAACACACGTACAAAGGTTTTCCGACAATAAAGGGGCACCGTCGTCATGACAGAGAGACCCCCAGTGTTGTACCAACAATTAGGATGCTTTCTGGTTTGCCGGACGTGGTCCTTACACACGTACACGGGCCGCCTGGAGAGGGTGGAGCGTGCTCAACGGCGTGTGACACCGGAAGTACCGGAAGCGAGCGCCACGACACGCAGGGGGAAGCGATAGACGTGATCGAGAAAGAGAGAGGGAGAGGGAAAGAGAGAGACGAGGAAGGGAGAGGCGCGAAGGAGCGAAAGAACAAAGAGAAAGAATTTTTTTTTTTTTTTTTTTTTTTTTTTCGACGGACACGATGTTTCACCTCCCCCGCGACGACGTGACGGCCGTGCTATCGCTCAATGTTGTTGCTGGATAAGCACGCTTCCGCGAAGGCAGAAATCTCGAAGACGACCGAGAGAGAGAAGGAGAGAGCGTGTAGGCGACGACCTTAATAGACGCGACACGCGACGCGACGGTCTTCTAGCCGAGGAATTCCGCGAAATTAACTCGTTCACGAGATGAAATGTCACTCGTATCAGTGACAGTGTCGCAAAAATGGAGTTGCTGGACTTTTACTTATTAATTAAAAATTTAATTTTGTTTAAAAAAAATTTTATATTATTGATAAAACGTTGAATTTATACATTCATTTTTTTTATTTGCCAGAAATTTCTTTAACTTATTACACAAGATTTCTCTGTAAAATGATTGATTGTATCAAATATTTATGTAAAAATTTATGAACTCGCGAAGAAGATCGCACTCAGCGACAGCTCGGTATTATCGCGACGAGATTAAACGGGCGATAAAAGAGTAGAGAGAGAGAGAGAGAGAGAAAGAAAGATGAGGAAAAAGCTGTGTAAATTCGGACGGAGCCGCACAGTGCATCGCCTTGTTTCCGGCGACGGGGGGGGGGGACTGGTAAGACAGAAAGCCCATTATGATAAGGGGGAGAAGCATACGTGACGAATGTCCGTTGGCGGTTGTGGAGCCGCTCGTGCAGAGAAATCGCAAGCCAATTAGCGCGCGCCGCAAATGAATCCTCTTTCACCCGAGTTTACCCCCACCCCCCCTCCTCCTCCTCCTCCCCGTCCTCGCACTCTCTTCCCTCGACGCGGCTCTCTCGGGGGCTTTCTTTTCCTCGGCCTTATCGCGATTAGCTTAGGAGAGATCGCGTCGGTTGGAAATCAAGATACGGTACGCCAGACACGCCGCTTACGCCAAAGACACTACGCCCCTGACACAGGCGGGTGGATAAAAACGGCGGAGGGGAGGGGGAGGGAAGAGAATGGTTTATTATTGCTGAATCGTTTATTATCGCATCTCGAGAGGACAAGAATCTCTGTACTCGTTTCAGCGTTTCCGTTGCTTTTGACGCGATAGAGAGCAAGGAAATTAACCGAATCTAAGAGCGCGGAAAGCGCTCCTCGCGTAATCTTATGCGTACACACATTTATGCATGCGCATCTTAAAGATCGGTAATATTGAAACGGAAAAGCTGAACGAAGCACGCGAGAATTCCATTATAAAATAGTAGGTACGTATGCATTCTCACACACATGTAGAGGGAATTTATTTATTTTTTTTTTTTTTTCTTCAAATATTTATTGTCATCGTGCTACTAACTTTGAACCCACGTTCTTGCTTGGGCTGCTTAAAGTCGCGCGCGATGCTTATAGCCGCAGTGAGCTTATTCCCGCTTATATCCCGCGATTGTTAACGCGCAGAGATCGCCGTTCGGCGAACCTCGCGCGTGATTTTAAATTACATTTACGATTCGTTACATATCTCTTGCCTACGTTCCGTACGTTACTCTCCGTACAATACATTACCACGAGATCGTACGTTAGAAGAGTCTAATGGCGAACTTCCTGTATCCCAAATGCACGCCCGCGGGAACAACGGGAGCGTAAGTCGGCGGACCAGGCTCCGCGGAAATGAGAAGTCTTTCTCCCTTGCCGCCGCGAGCGGCGACTGATTCCAATCGAGTCCCTTCCCACGAGCTCCCCCCGATTGTTCCCCGCTTCCGAAGAAACACACATTTCCCGAATACGCCCGCTTCCGCTTCCTCCGACGCGACGCGAGAATCTTTGAAGATTCTTCTGGGGAAAGAGAGAGGAAGGATCTTGGGACGGGGGGGGAGGGGGCGAAGAAAGGGGGAGAGGGTAATTTCGCGTTTAGAAACGTGAAGCCGTAATGGATACTTAATACTACGAGAGAGTTTCCTTCTCGGTCACGAGGTTTTTTTTTTTTTTTTTTTTTTCTCTAAAGCGAAACGAGACGCACAAAAAGGACCGCCATTACACGGCGGATCGGTCAATGAAACGCTCCTCTTTCGACGTAGAGCGGAGGCAAAAGGTCGACCATCATCGAAGCGTCGCCGCTGAGCGCGGCGTGTTTCGTTCTCTCCCCGAGAGAATGAAAAGCCGGATCCTTCTCCGGCCAGTAAACGAAGTATCGAGTTGCCATTGTGTGTCATCGCGTCTCTCTGGATACCCATTGTCAATTTCTCTCCGCCGTGGAATCTAATTCCCTGTCTCTTCTATCGCTCCTTCTCATCCTCCTCTGCTCTCTCTGGTTTTGCGAAGCGAAACGTGTCGTGATCTTCCGCGAATCAACATGTGTCGCGACAAAATTCGAGAAATAATTTTTATCCTGCATTTAAGAGAATAATTCTTTCATTTTTAATAGATATATACTTTTAACAACGGAGATCCAGTCTCGATAATAATTATGACTTGGAGAGATGCTCGAAAGGGATATTCCACGCGCGAATTTCTCATCCTCTTATTCTCTTCGCTGCTTTCGTACAAGACTCGCGCGGATTCCTCGCGTGTCAGTCGAGAACGTACACCCGTGTGTGATTCCTGACACGCACACGTACGTAAGCAACCGCTATCGTGGCCAACGGGCGATCGAAATAGGCGACTGTCTCCGGTTGACGTTAAGCCGACACATTACAGTCTTAGCGCCGGGGCCGAATCTTTTCTTCTTTCGCGGCTCTCGAAGGAGGCGAAACGGGACGAAGAAAAAAAACGGCTCTCCAAATAGTCGAAATGTTCTCGACGATCGCGACTATCGTCCCGATCACGAACATCCCTCGTGCTAATCGAACGCGAACATTATTTCTAGATGAATTAAAGATCGATAGACTCGAGGAGTGCGTTGATGTTTATAAATAATAATTTTTCAGCAGAAAAATTATTTTGACAGATTCTTTAGAGGTTTTTATAACAAAGTTTCTTCATCGCAGAAATTTTAAGTATCAAGTGCGTTAAACAATCGCATAAAGTCGCGGTCGAAATTATTTCTCGGAATTATCGTTAATTGCCAAGTTGTCGACAATCGCTCGATCGACGAAGATTCTTATTGCAAGATATGATCGGGTCGGGAAAGTTGTTTCCGGAGCGTTTTGCTTTCGATAGAAGAGAAGGCCGCGACGAATCAATCATTTCGGTGGCAGACGTATTTCTCTCGCGTCGGATTCTCCTCTCGTTTCTCTCTCTCTCTCTCTCTCTCTCTCTCTCTCTCTCTCTCTCCTCCTCTCACGAGATCTCCACGACAGGTCGTGTGACGGGGGAGAAGGAGATGGCGGGATCGGGTGGAGAGAACGACAGATCTGGCGTCGTTAAGATAGAGCGGACCGATAGCGCTCCATGGCTAAACTCAAACACGACTCCGGCTCCACGCTCGAAAATACACGGATTATTCGTGCCAGGCTACCGGGTGCTCTGAATATGGTAATCGTCGCCCGAAAGCCAGCCTCCTCGCGCGAGAGGCACGGCGGGGTCAGCGAGATCACGCCACGTCGCTCGGCTCTTTTGTAGCTGGACGAAACTTTCCGTTGGCAATCTAGTTTCTAAGCTAAGTTTGTGGAAAATTGAACGAATTGATTTTACATTAATAAATCACCTTTTCACAAGCGCTATGAAAAAAGGGAAATTAGAGCTCGCGAGATTTAATCTAAAGTTCCATTAGGTTATACATACATACTTTATGGACATATGCATAAGTATTGAGAAATTCATTTATATGTCTTGAATAATATTTAGGAAGAAATAATTTCATTTTTGCTATAAATTGATAGAAAATTATTTTATTGATATAAAATAAAAAAAGATAATCTATCTTTCGAAAACTCGATTACACACATAATAAACAAGATGCTATAAAAAATTAAGCGATTAAACTTTGCTGCATTAGAAAGCCTCTTCCTCCTTTTTTTCCCGGCGCGTCCGGCCCGCTCGAAAACAAAGGCACCGGACACCGATCCGGGATCGTACTCATTAATTCTACAAGGTTGCTCGATCCGACGAGCCTCCTCGACAAAGTACGCGCGTATCCCCGACTTGCTTTCAATAACAAAGTCAGCTATGTAATCCAAGATGTTGCGCTATAGGAGCGCGATCGGACCTCCTTGCTCGAGGGACGCGTCCCCTAAGAGCGTTTTTCGTCGGCCCGTCCGACCCGAGGAGCGTCAAACTTCTAGTATTACACCGAATGCACACGAGTGGATTAGCTCGCGACAAACAACGTGTCGACGTGTATTTCGCCGGCGGATGCTCTCTCGGATGCTTCCGAGAATAAACGAGATAGAACGATGGGAACTCGCGATGAGACGCGCATCGGTGCACCATCGACATTGTTCGCGGCCCAATCTCGCTTGTAAATCTCGCCGCTTCTCCGTTTTACGAAGTACGAGACGAACACGATCTTGTCTCTCTCTCTCTCTCTCTCTCTCTCTCTCTCTCTCTCTCTCTCTCTCTCTCTCTCTCTCTCCTGTCATTCACCGGAAGACGAGAAAACGACGGACATCCACGTTATTTCTAAACGAGACGAGGACGAGTATCTGTCAAATGCGCGGTGAAATATTCTTTTGATTAGAATGTCTCTTTAACGAAGATTTAATCTCTTGATCGATCGTCGATCTCTCTTTCGATCGTCGAATTCCTGCCAATTGTCTTGAGCGGTAAAGACTTTGCGATGCGTCTCGTCTGCGTGGGATCGTCGCGAGCATATCAAGTGGCAGGCTTCAGCGTAATTCGGACTTCTGCGTAATTCGATTTTATAACTTCCTCGCGGCCCTTTCATCCTACCTTCATAACGTGTGCCGCGACTGCGAAATGTAGGAGTAAAGGATATATTCTGCGGTCGATCGTGGCAGCTTCTAATCTCTCGAAGGAAATTTTCTATATACAAAATATTCTTGCTTTTCATAAATTAAATTTTATTAATTAAATGTCAAATTAAAATTTGTTTTATGTTCCGGTTGAGTTTGATTTTGTGATTAGGAGACGGATGATCGCTGTATCAAGTTTCAACTAAATTTCTTGAAATAGAGAGAGAGGAGGAAAAGGAGGACTATTTATTACAGACCGCCGTAATTTGTTTTAGTTTTACCGAGCCGTCTCCCATCTCGGGACCGTAACGATCCTTCTTTCTCCCGGGCTCTCTTTTTTTTTTTTTTCGAGACAACTGGAGAGGACGAGACACAGAGCGCAGCGGTCCTAAAATTATTCTTCTTATCGGTCAATCACAGTGTCAGATATATATATATATATATATATATATATATATATATATATATATATACACACATACGTATATATGTTACATATATATATATATATATCCTCGACGTACACTTGCGTGCTTAACAACGACCGACGAGATCGAGATTCATATCGGAAGAGACACAAGGTGCCTCTGTTCTACGGGAAGATTCTGCGGTCGCCTTTCTCATCTACTCGCAGACGCGAGATGCGTAAAGCTCTTCGTCCTCTGTTTCGTCGCCTTCTCGTTCTCTTAATAAGCAACAACGCAAATTCCCGTTCGCCGCGAACAAGAAGATTGTGAAGCTTCGTGTCGCCTCATTCTCGGATCGGATCCGTCCGTAATCCAGTCTCGATAACGCGACTTTGTCGTAAATTATTCGCCGGATCGTCTATGATCGTTTATCGTAATCTCGAATGCCTAGCTCGAGCGTGTAACTACGTGAAATCTTCGATCTTTGCGAATCTTTGGCGAGTGTGTTTTGCCTCCTATAATTTTTCTCCGAGAGATCGGCTTATCGCGGCTTCATCAAGATCATCCGGAAACCGCGAATAATTACAGGGATTATTATTCATGCCATTGTCGCGCACCGTGAAAAGCCATTTGTCAAGCTGTTTTAAGACACGACACGTGCAGGTGGATCGTTCGCAAGCGGAGACGACCTAGTGTCAGATTCACGTGTCGATCGGGGTCGATAAGAAATATTTTGATTTGCCTTTTTTCGCGAATGGAGTCTTTATTCATTGACCTCACCTCACACCGATTACGTATGCGATTCGCGTCGTGCAGTTGCACCGTGTGTGACCGCATCAATCTGCATTCGAATCTCCCCCTCCCCTTCTTCCTCTTCCATCTCATCTCGCCGTTTATTTTTCGCCTTCGTTTCTCTCTCTCTCTCTCTCTCTCTCATTTCATTTATTTTTGTTTACTATTTTCTATTGTTTTAATACGTTCCGTTTTTCTACAGATATATATCTTTTTCTTTTATACGCGGCTTCTTGTCTCTTTTGTTTGCACCTCGCGCTTTTGGACACCCGCGGACTCTCCCACGGGATCTCCGGTGCTTCCCTATTAAATCCCGCTCGTATTGTATTCAAATTGGCTCGAGCTTTCGCGTGTCCTTCCTCCACCTCCGCATCGCTCTCTTTCCAGTTGTTCTCTCTGTCGCGAGTTGTCGCTTATTAAAAGGCCCATTAACGGATAGTCGCTACTTGAGATTTTTCCTTGGTTTACGAAAGTTTTCTGCGTATATTCTGTGTAATATGTAACAAACTAGACGATATAAAGAAATTACAAATTGGAAACTATGTAAAGCGATAGTCGTATTTAAAGCTTCGATTATGATGCTAAAAAGACGCGAGATCTCGTCGATCTCTATGTCTTGGGGCAGAACCTAATCTCATATATACTGTGTCGGTGAAGAACGACGTCCGGGAAGACGTGCAGTTAGTTCACAGAGAATCGCCGCGCATTTCGCCCTAAAGAAGGGAGCGACCGTTAATTCGGCAAATTTTGACCAATTGCGTAATTCCGAAAAGAGTCGTTGACCGTCTGGACGAGATCAGGGTGAAAAAAAAAATCGCGCCCCGGGGGGGGGGGCGGTCAGAGAAGCGGGAGGAAGGAGCGGATGATGCGTCTTTATATACACACACACACACACACACACACACGCACCTCCTTTGCGTCCAGCGCAATACCGGGAACCTTTTCTCCCAAGTTGGCAGTTGCGTCACGTCGCGGCGACTACAAAAGCGCCGCGATTCTTCCTCGCCCCCTCCCCCCCCCTCCCTCTCTCCTCTTCGGTTCGATGCAACACACAACACTTGCATACCATACTTATTTCGTGCCCGAGCATTTCATGAGCGCGGGTCTCGCCGTTATACAGGGTGAGCGGAATTAATTAAGCCATCGTTCGAGTAGGCGTTTGCCGACGATTTCTTCGCGAAGTGTCTCTTTACGGAGATTTCTCCTATAGACTTGGGGAATACACACGATCATAGCTCGATTTCGTATCTTTTTAGTTATCGAGATACAAGCAGCTCCCCTCTTTCCCTTCCGTGTCCGTCTTAAATAATAAAGATAAGTCCGCACGCACCGGACTTCCTCTCTCGAACATTGGCGCTTGTTAAAGGAAACGATTTTCGTCTTGTAAGACACCGCCAACAGATGCGACTTCCGCCTTTTCAAGCGTCAAGCGGGACAATGCTGTTTTTTTTTTTTTTCTTTTTTTTTCGCGCCAGCGTGAAAACAATGCTATAACAGTGTTTGCCTCGCCCCGGTTAATTTCCCTCGGAGATTACACTGCGCGATGATGTTGCGTCGGCGAAATCAGCTGATCGACTCCCGCTCTTAAGTCAAAGTCCCCGAAGTCGTTCGCGCCGCGCGAGTCCCGAGCGTTTATTTTTAGCAGGCGTATTTAACGTTAATTCCGATTGAAGGAAAAAAAAGGTCCCCCTCTCCTCTCCTTTCCCTAACGAGAAATAATACCGCGATGCTCGCTTCTTGTTCTGCGAGCAAAGTATGCCGGTGACGTAGCATCTCGCGAATTACTCTCGAGGACGATTGTCGATTCGTTAATTGCACCGGCTTCCAGAGACTACCGAGAATCTGAGGGATTCCTCAATTGCGTTCTCGTCTGGTAAGCCGGCGAAATTGCGTCGGCGACGTACTCGCATCGCATCTCGTTCCACGTCTACGCTTTTTTGCAGAATCGATTTTAGAAAACCGTTGACATTTATATCCCTTCGTACTACTTTGGATAATAAACGAAAAGAATACGCGTGTATTCAATGTTTACATTTTACATTTATTGTTGTCGTGACTTTGTCGCTGACAAAATTTGTGAAAAATAACGTTGACCTTAACGAAATACAAGATTCTGTAACGTCTCGGTATTTATCGGCATTTATTAATTTATTCGCTAGCAATATGGATTTCCGTCAAACAGAAATTTGCAATTTTCGCAATTGGCGCACATTTTCATGTTAATTGGCTCGGTTCGAAGAATAATAAAGCGGCCAGAGAATGTAAATATCTCTTAATTACGTTCGGCGCAGTAATTATCTAACACATGTGCTTGCGAAAATTTGGCGAATCTTGATTTAATCCTGGCTGCAAAAGATAGAATCATTCTTTTTCCAATTATCGATTTTTATATAAATTCATCTTGATATATATATATATATATATATATAAGTTCATTTTCTGAAGATGAAGAAGAGAGAATCTTATTCTCGCTTTTCAGTAGATCCGATTTGATTGAGCAGCTTTTCCTTAAATCCACTATTATAAGAAAAATGAATTCGCGCGTGATAGATGGAGAAATATACTTTCGCACATCGAGAATTGATTTAACATGATGGGGTGGCACAAAAGTATACGAGAATTCGAATGTAACATCGCGCGGAGAGAGAGAGAGAGAGAGAAAGTGAGAAAAATCGCAGATTGAAGTCTAGAATAAAGAAGAAGCGAGAGGTTTCCCTGTCGAACATGCAACGCGCGATGATTTACGATGGAACGAGTAGAGAATGCTATCGCGTTGCACTCTGCTGCATAACGTCTTTCGACGATGCCTTTTCCCTTCTTCTTTTTCCCTCACCTTTCTCCGCTATCGCATTACATCATTGCATTGTTCGCATCAGTAATTTCAGTTTATCCTCGATTTTTCACATTCCGCATCAACACGGTTTATAATTTGTCGCTGGTAAACGCCTCATCCTCTTTCTCTACCGTAATAAAGAATATCTCTTGCGAGAAGTAATTATTAAATTTTCGTACTTAAATAATTGAGTTTTTTAATTTCCTTATTATAACGAAGCAATATTATAATTCATGTGCGAAATATTCATGCGCGCGACAAACTCGCTTTTAGAATTAATAATTCTAAACTTACCGGATTGTTGTCTACGACTGTTCCAGGTGAACCGGCCATTGACGATGAAGAAGGAGGGCATCCAGACGAGAAACAGAAAGCTCTCGTCAAAGAGCAAGAAGAAGAAGACCGGCGGTTGCCTGGGCCTCGGCGGTGTCATGGGCGACATGATCAAGGCCACTGGACACCTCGATCTCGACAACAAACCCTTCCACTCCGGATTCGGTGCGCCGATGGGTAAGTCGAAGTTGTCCTTCAAATCTTGGAACTTTAGCTATCTCAAATACTCCGAGATTGTATTCGAAGCACCAAGAAAATCTTGTCGGAATAATCCGCGTCACTAAATAACACATCACTCAATAAGTCTCCGATCTAACTAAGAAAAACAAATTTTTTTTTTTAGAAATCACGTGGGTCTGTCAACAATGTTGCCATATATGTGTCAGACCGGGGACTTATTGAGTGATGTGTTATATACCGAATAATAACAATTCTCGATTACTTTATAAGAGATGCTTTGAATCTCAAGAATAATCGGTGAAAAACTAATCAAGACTAGCGATACAATTGATACGAGTACTTGTAGAATATTTTTTATAATTTTATTTCACTGTATAAACTGAGAGAATTGAGCAAGCGTCTCTCTCTCTCTCGAAGGTTTCTTACGCGAAGAAGTATTAATAGAGCAACGTTTCTCGCATTATCGTTCCAGGTACGTCCCAGCATCATCATACGATGCATCCAGCGATGCAGCATTACATGTATCACACGGGTGTCAGCGTGGCCGGAGGTCTTCATCAGGGATTTGCGCCACCGGCGCCGCCCCCCATCCACCCGCACTCGCATTCGCATTCCCATTCTCATCACATGACGAGTCTTCAGGGTCTGCAGCTGGCCAGCGCGACGAACGCGATGGTGAGTGCGCGATCTGTTACCCTCGTCGACGCAATCGATCAAAAGCCTTGGCTGCCGATAATCGATTTATTTAGCGGAATCTGTTGATTTGCCTCTAAGCTTCCTCCTCTTCCTCCAATCGTAAACCGAACTTAATAAGGTCGACTTTGTAATAACATGAACGTTTAAATTTATTATAATAATTTAATAATTTCAGTCAAATTTAATGAGAAATTTAAAAGTTTCTTATTTTGTTCGACAAATCTTTAATTTATATTTAATAATTATATGACTGATTATTTTATTTAAATATAATTTTAATTAAATATATTTAATTAATTTTATTTAATAAATTTAATATTATTTTTAAAATATATATATATGTATTTATTACTCATCTTGTGCTCGATGTTTTTCCGCCATTCATCCCTATTTCTCTCATATTAATCGCGGCGGATGCCGCGAAAGGAGAGCCTTCATTCTCGCGGCCGACAAGTGGAGCAGCAGAGCACATCAGGAGTGTGGTAATCTTTGTCTGGTTTCAGACTGGCTGGCGATCGGAGTTCACATGAATCGCGAGTGACTAAGCAGCTCAGGAGGACACAGCCCACCACTGTCTTGGCAATGTTGTAAAATGCGTAAAAGAGAGAGAAAAAGAAAAGAGAAACGAAAAAAATAAAAAACGATGGGAGTGAATACATACATATACACACACACACACACACACACACACACACGCACACACACACTCCTCTTTTCTTTCTCGCACGCGGGCGTCTCTTTCTTACGAAGAAGACACAATCGATCACCGATGACACGGAGGAGAAAAAAAAAAGAATATTCCCGCGACAACACGCGGAACAAGTATCCAGGGCTCACGTCGTCCTCGCGGGGGCACGTCCATGAGAGCAGCGCGTCCGTTGGATCTCTCTTATAAAAGTGAAAGCTCTTGTAAATATGTAAAGTTTCATGTGTTAGGGCCATCGAGCCCCGGCCCCAAGTACAAAGGAAAAAAATCAGCTACTGTATCGAGTCTTATATATCATAAATATGTATGATATATAAAGCGTATGTAAATAAATATTACATAGATACAAGAATTTATTATATATATATGTTATATATATATATATATTATGCGCATACGAGCGTGTGCGTGTGACGGACGGTCGGGTGAGTGCGTGTATATGCGATGACCTGGTCCTTTGTGAAGCCGACTCTCCTCGCTTGGATATATTCTAGGCGAGCGATCGGAGATGGTGAACTGTCGCGTGAAACTTGGTCCTTCTCACGTGAAAGATCCACGCTTCCCTAGAATCGATTGCGGGGAGAGCCGCGACGAGCTCGCTCGCTCGCTGTAGGCGCGCGGCTCGCTTTGCATGGGAGTCGACGCGCAATATCGTGCAATTTCGGGGGAGAGAGAGAGAGAGAGAGAGAAAGAATTTTATTAAATAAAAACGGGAGTTTGTGTAACCCGCGGTGCGGGATCGTTTGGACGTTTTCGCAGAGATTCTCGATCGATCATGAATTTTAAATTCGTCAGAGTGTTTTCCTTATCGAGCTCGGTCTTTCGAAACTTCAATTGGAACAACGAACGATAATTCGCTCTGTATCTCCCGTACGATCTCTTTGAACAAAGAGAACGTTCCCTTTTTCCTTTTTTTTTTTTAAGAGTAATCACTTTTTATTGCACCAAGCAGCAAAATTGTGTTAACAAATCGATATATCTCTATTCTTTTTTCGAATACTGTTAAAGAACGTTTTCGAGTAGATACGAGCAGCAATAATTCAGAAACATTAACGATACGCAGACAAAAATCGGTCCACGAAGAGCCGATTAACCCAGAGACATAATTCGCTTCCCTAGGAATTGAAACACCTTCTTGTGATATCTCGATCGTGGATTCACGTCAGTAATCTCCGAAATCGAGTTTTCTTCTAGTTTTTTTTTTTTTTTTTTTTTTTTAAGACTTTCGAAAATATACATACCTTTTTTATACTTATCACCGTCGGCGTCCATTGATCCAGCACCGTACTGTGTCGTACCGGTTAGTGATAGTTAATGTAAGTGTAATAAAAACGCGATTATAGAGTAAACTCGTAAATTATACACGAAGCCTTTGGCGAAAGAGAGAAAGAGAGAGAGAGAAAAAGAAGGATCGATTGTCGACGACGCGATCGCCAGATTGCATGAGCGTTAGCTTCATATTTTAGTCATGGCGGACACGAGAAATCCACACTTACACATAAACACACACCGAACAGCAGCAAGAGTCAGCGCAAGAAATACAATACATGACTAATGCAAGTGTAAATTTTGTATCTTCGAAATTGTGTATCGTTATTGTAATAATAGTATATATATATGCAAATGAAGAAAATAAAAAGTATATATATTATATATAATAAATATATATATATACATATGAAACACATGTCGCGCGACGAGAGC